>CAUYQV010039071.1:0-10569 GCA_963574575.1 Galagoides demidoff | reverse complement strand
GAGCTGGTGGGTTCGAATCTAGCCCAGGCCTGCCAAACAACAATGACAATTACAATCAAAAAATAGCCGGGCATTGTGGCACCTGTAGTCCTAACTACTCGGTAGGTTGAGGCAAAAGAATCCCTTAAGCCCAGGAGTTGGAGGTTGCTGTGAGCTGTGATGTCACAGCACTCTACCCAGGGCGACAGCTTGAAGCTCTGTCTAAAAAAAAAAAAAAAAAATTAAAAACTAATAAAATTTCTTAAAAAAAAAAAAGAAACAAACTGATTATTTTCCTTTTCCTCTTTATTCTCTTATTCTCAGCTACTCCTCACTAAATAAAATATAAAAACAGATGTTTATAATTGGTGAAATAGTTTAACTTATTTTTCCTGCAACACCAAACTTACATTCTTGCACTTTCAGTTCCTAGGCCTAGAATTTCTCTCCGTTTCTCTTTTTAAACCATGTTCTTTTTAATATAGGGCAGATTTTTCTGAAAATCTCTGGAGAGAGAAAAGATGTGAACATGACCTTGTGGCATGCCTCAACTTTCCAGAGTCATTTTACATTCAGGACTGATTACATATTATCTCTAACCAGCACAGTGATTCAGCTCTTTGAAAGAACAGAATTTTAATGTCTGTTTCTATTAATATCTTGCATTTTTAGTATGCTTTGTAGAGTAATCTTAGAGTCCACAAAACCTATGGTAAAACTTATTTGCTCACAGAAGCCTTTGATGGATCCAGTAAATGCTCTGTATCCCTTCTTAGGACCCAGAGTTTTTGGTTTTTTTTTGTAGTTTTTGGCCAGGGCTGGGTTTGAACCTGCCACCTCCAGCATATGGGGCCGGCACCCTACCCTTTTGAGCCACAGGTGCTGCCCTAGGACCCAGAATTTTATCATGTAGCTGATACCAACTGAGTGACAAAATTGACCAGGACAGGGATTTTTGTCTGCTTTGTCCGTTGCTATGTTTCTCCAGTTCCTAGCACCATAGGGAAGAAGGATACAAGTATTTATTGGGTAAATAAGTGGATTTGAAGCATTTAGGAAATCCTTGCTCATGTGTTGGCTAATTTAGGACTTGGTTTACTTTATCTCTGGATGAGAGTCACTTACAATATACACAATAAAGCACCTGTAGACTGCTCAGGCTTGGGTCTCATGCCTACTGGGGAAGTGGGAGTCCGTATTAAGACTAGAGGTGAAAGCTGAGTACAGTGGCTCACGCCTATAATTCTAGCACTTTGGGAGCCCAAGGTAGGTGGATCGTCTGAGCTCACAGGTTTGAGATCAGCCTGAGCAAGAGCAAGACCTTGTCTCTAAAAATAACCGGGCGCTGTGGCAGATGCCTGCAGTACCAGCTGCTTGGGAGGCTGAGGCAAGACAATTATTTAAACCCAAGAGTTTAAGATTGCTGTGAGCTGTGATGCCATAGTACCCTACCAAGGGCAGCAAAGTGAGACTCTGTCTTAAAAAAAAAAAAAGAAAAAAAACACTAGAGGTGAAACCTACTCATATCAGGAATCAAAAAAGTCAAGTTCACAGATGCAGAGAGTAGAATAGTGGTTACCAGGGACAGGGAGAATGAAAAACAGAATCGGGGAGGTGTTAGTCAAAGGGTATAAAGTTTCAGTTATGCAAAATCAGTAAGTCCTAGAGATCTACTGTAGAGTATTGTATCTATAGTTAAAAATACTGTTTTGTGTACTTAAAAATCTGCTAAAATGGTAGATCTTAGGTTAAAAGTTTTTATCACAAAAGGAAGAGAGAGAGGAAGAAATGTAGAAGTGATGATTATGTGGCTCACGCCTGTAATCCTGGCACTGTGGGAGGCTGAGGTGGGTGGATTGCTTGAGCTTAGGAGTTCGAGACCAGCTTGAAGAAGAGTGAGACCCCGTCTCTACTAAAAAGTAGCCAGGCATTGTGGCACCTGTAGCTGCAGCTACTCAGGAGGCTGAGGCAAGAGAATCACTTGAGCCCAAGAGTTTGAGTTTGCTATGAGCTATGACGCCACTGCACTCTACCCAGGGCATCAGAGTGAGACTCTATCTCAAAAAAAAAAAAAAGTGATGGTTATGTTTATGGCATCATTTATGCCTGACAGTTTGACAGGTGTAGACTTACTCAAATTCACCAAGATGTAAACATTAAATATGTACAGCTGTTGTAGGTCAATCATACCTCAATTTTTAAAAAAATGATTGGAGGCTCAGCGCCTGTGGCTCAAGCAGCTGAGGCATCAGCCACATACACCTGAGCTGGCAGGTTCAAATCCAGCCCGGGCCCGCCAAACAACAATGATGGCTGCAACCCAAAAATAGCTGAGCACATAAAATGAGAAAGAAGGGGAAATGGCAGATGGTACAGTGAGGGGCAGAGGTCGGGAGAACAGAAGAAAAGCCATAATGAATGAAGTCAGAGCACTCAGGGACGAAGCAGACAGGGCGCCAAGCAGCAGAGGGGGCGGCAGAGGGCCTTGGTCTGGGAAGTGCTACCATCCAATGACTTTTAAGATCATTCTGGCAGCCACATGGAAAACTGAACTTGGGGAGGCAGCAAGAGTGGAAGCCTGGAAAGCAGTCAGGAAGTTAGTTCATCCATCCAGGCATGGGATGCTGACGGCCTGAACTAGGGTAGTAGCAGGCCAGGTGGCAAGACAAGTTAGGTCAATCAGTCATCAGGTGACAATCACACGAATAATTAACTTAGTTGGGACACATGCTGGGAAAGAGATGAATGAGGCAACTTGGCTGGATCTGCTGGGTGGGAGCCGAGTCACTTAAGGTTTTCCTGAGCCAGTGACATTTAAGCTGGGACCTGGAGGCTGAGTGAAGGGGGGAGGAGAACAAAATTTTCCAGCACAAGGGATGCAGGTGGGAAGCTTTGAGGCCCAGAAGAGTGAAGCTCACTCCAGGGACTAAAAGGAGGCCGGCGGACTGCCTGGGCAGAGAGCAGGAGGAGCAGTCATTTCCAGATCTTCCAGGGCTTCCAAGCCTTGGAAGCCTTTTAAGACTGTTGGACTTGAGCCTAAGGGCAGTGGGAAGCCAGGGAGGAATTTTAACCCTCCGAGGAGCATCATTTGTTCCCTAATTTAACACCTGTGTATTAAGCAATTATCTGCGAGACAAGATCAAATTCACAGTTTAGAAAGAGGCTTTTACTGCAACTACATGGCTGAGAGGGAGCCGCAGGGGGTGCACAGGGCTGCTGGGCGGGCTTCTGAAGCAGAGGCAGGGAGGGGGCAGTGGTGGTCTGAAACACAAAAGTGACCACAGAGAGAGGAAAATGGATGCCATGGTGGCCAGCAGGCTGAGGGTACAGGGGTGGCAGGGAGGCTCTGAGACTGGGCACTGCACAATAGGCATTGGCTGATGGGGTTTGGCAATGGGCTGGGGGCACTGGATTCCAAGGAGTACCAGGCTGGTCTCCAGCTTCTTATCCTATGGTGTCTTAGAATATCCTTAAGGGATCAGGTGTGATGGCTGCCATCTATAATCCTAGCACTCTGGAGGCCTAGGCCGGTGGATTGCTTAAGTTCACAAGTTCAAGACCAGCCTAAGCAAGAGCGAGACCCTGTCTCTAAAAAATAGCCAGGCGTTGTGGTGGGCAACTATGGTCCCAGATTCTCAGGAGGCTGAGGCAAGTGAATTGCTTCAGCTTAGGAGTTTGAGTTTGCTGGGAGCTAGGATAGCACCCAGGGCAGGGTGATATCCAGGGCAGGAAAGTGAAACTGTCTCAAAAAAAAAGAATATCCTTAGGGGACTGTGATAAGACTTGCAGAATGACTAGCAAGAAACAGATGGCTCACTTAGAATAATTCTAAGAGGGTTTATTTATAAAGGGTTGCATATAATGATGTGGGCAGCACTAGGGGAGCCACAAAGGATACCCCAGGCCCCCAGCTAGAAGTGATGAGGGGAGGGAGCAACTACCAGAACCCAGAAGGAGACAGTCATATGGAATGTCACCTTGAGAGAAGCTGTAATGTTTAGTCACAGGGCTCACAGGGAAGGATCAGGGGAGTAAAAAAATTCTTCCTGGGGCGGTGCCTGTGGCTCAAAGGAGTAGGGCACCGGCCCCATATGCTGTAGGTGGTGGGTTCAAACCCAGTCCAGGCCGAAGTAATAACTACAAAGATAAATAAATAAATAAATAAATAAATAAATAATTCTAAAAAAAAAAAAAAAGTTCTTCCTGACTCAGGTTCCTCCCTCTGATCAATCTGCTGCCCAAGATCCCCATTGGCCAATCCCAATCAGAAACCAGAGGCCTTGGAACACCTGGGATGGTGTAATCAGGTCAACCTCCAGGTGGGTGCACAGGACAGAGGGTGGACAGCGGACATGGAGAGACAAACACAAGTCAACCAAACTAACTCAGCCAATTCACGATTCAAATTCTCACCTCTTGGCCTGCACTGGGGTACGATTTCAAATATTTTAATGGGGAAACAAAAATAGAAGAAAGAAGATGGGTGGTGCCTGTAGCTCAAGCGACTAAGGTGCCAGCTACATACAGGTTCGAATCTGTCCCAGGCCTGCCAAACAATGACAACTACAAACAAAAAATAACTGGGTGTTGTGGCAGGTGCCTGTAGTCCCAGCTATTTGGGAGGCTGGGACAAGAGAATCGCTTAAGCCCAGGAGTTTGAGGTTGCTGTGAGCTGTGATGCCACAGCTCTCTACCCAGGGCGATAGCTTGAGGCTCTGTCTCAAAAAAAAAAGAAAAAGAAAAAGAAAATGTTCTCATCTGTACAGGAGGAAGTCCCTGTACACATCATTTTTTTTTTAATTAAGGTACAGCTGAAAAATAAAAATTGTTTGTCTTTATGGTGTTTTGATTAAATACATTATGAAGTTGTTAAATCAAGCTAATTCCATGTCTATCACCTTACATCTTTATCATTTTTCTTTTTTTTTTTTTTGACAGAGTCTCACTTGGTCACCCATGGTAGAGTGCTGTGGCATCACAGCTCACAGCAACCTCCAAGCAATTCTCTTGCCTCAGCCTCCCGAGTAGCTGGGACTACAGGTGCCTGCCACAACGCCTGGCTATTTTTGTGTTGCAGTTGTCATTGTTGTTTAGCTGGCCCAGGCCGGGTTCGGACCCACCAGCCTCGGTGCATGTGGCCGGCACTGTAACCACTATGCTACGGGCACCAAGCCTATCATTTTTCTTTGTGAGACCCTCTCTCCTCATCTATGACTGAAGATATTTAGTTGTAAATTGTGATGACAATAACCTTTTGGTATCTGTACCCTCTGCCAATCTTTCAGCAAAACTCTTCTAAAATAGATTTTGAGAAGTGAAGATTTTACGGGAAGTTCAAAAGCATCCGTCTGCATCCTGCACCAGTGTGGTTTATTTTCTGCAGAGACAGTTGAGGTGACTCTCTGGAACTTAAAGGTAATCAGGACCAGGGATTTCCCAGCCAGATAACAGAAGTATTCTGCTGCATCATGACCAAGCTATCCAGGCTTTCCTCCTTTGTTTTCCCCATTACCCAAGTTACAGCAAATTTGTTTTCCTAAGCACGTTGTCTTTTTAAAATCCACAACAAATCATATGGAAAAATTGTCATTCTTGCTTAGAGTTCAGCTGGTCAGCAGATGTGAGCTAGGTATCTTATTTCTTTGCCCTCTAAAATGTTATGATCCTGGAAGAGGCTTTTAATAATTTTCTTAGTAGCTCTGGTTTCCATTGCAAGTTAACGATGATTACTCATGGTCTGACAGTTCCCTTGGCACTACACCAAAAACAGGAGTGAAAAAGTCCATTCTCAGCCAGAGAAGCTTAACATCCAAGCCAGACATTCATCTGGGAATCCAAATTTCCTTCTCTTCTATACCTCCTCCCTCCTTTGAGCAAAAATGTCATCTGGCAGATTTTTTTGGTTTCCGAACTCCAGAAAGCTATTTCAGCCCAGCGATTCACAAAAATGTCACAGCATTTTTAAGTGAGTCTAAATGCCAATCTGTTTTCTTAAACAGAAGATTTGTCTCCAAGTTAAAAGAAATCAAGTGCTTCTTCTCTACTTAGAAAATAGGTTATCAAATATTTTCTTGGAAAAACAAAAACAAATACTGTGTTGGGGCAGGACTGCGGGTTGAGATTAGTGATACAGACAGGTCCACAGCAGCTTGTGAGGTGGGTACAAAGGAAGAGGAATGTTATCTCTTCTCTCCCTTACTCTTCTCCCTCCAATACCAACTGTACCAGTCCTCCAGGAGAAAGGATGAAACTGCAGAGAGAAGAAGGGAGAAGACGGCTTGTTTTCTGAATAATTTTAACAATTAATATTCAAGAGTAACAAAGAACTTTCAGTTGAGAGCCTTAAAATGTAAAAGTTTAAAAATTTAAGTGTAGGGAACAGAATACTTATTTAACAAAAATAAAAATTAGGGGCGGCGCCTGTGGCTCAAAGGGGTAGGGCGCCAGCCCCATATACCAGGGTGGTGGGTTCAGACCCAGCCTGGCCAAAAAAATTTTTTTTAAAATTAATTTTTATAGAATATCCAGTTCTAGGCTGGATGGGGTGGCTCACATCTGTAATCCTAGCACTCTGGGAGGTGGAGGAGAGAGGGTTGCTTGAGGTCAGGAGTTGGCGACCAGCCTGTGGAGGAAAAAGACTCCATTTCTATCAAAAAATAGAAAAACTAGGGCCAGGCTTGGTGGTTTACACTTATAATCCTAGCACTCTGGGAGGCCGAGGCAAGTAGATTGCTTAAGCTCACAGGTTCAAGACCAGCCTAAGGAAAACTAAGACCTAGTCTCTACTAAAAATAGAAAAACTGAGGCAAGAGGATTGTTTGAGCCCGAGTTGGAGGTTGCTGTGAGCTATGATGACCGTAGTACTCTACCCAGAGTGACAGCCTAAGACTCTGTCTCAAAAAAATATAGAAAATCTAGCCAGATGTTATGGTGAGCACATGTAATTCCAGTTACTTGGGAGGCTGAGGCAAGAGGACTGCTTGAGCCCAGGAATTTGAGGTTGCTGTGAGCTATGAAGGCATGACACTCTACCCAGGGTGATAGAGTGAGACTCTGTCTCAAAAAATAAAATAAAATAATAAAAAATAATAAAATTCCAGTTCTAAATTGTAATCATTTAAGGATAAGAGATATGATAGAAAATAAAAGGAAAATGGAGGGGGAGAAATAGAAAAATGACCTCAATGAGTGTTAAATTCTTGAAAAGCACAGATGTCATGTATTTGTATTAGTACTAATATATTAATGCCATTCTTTCTAAAGTACAGCCCTTTGAGAAACACTAGTAAGTTCCAATAAAACTTTATTTTTAAAAGAAGAAATTTCAACCTGGAACTTGGAAACCTGTGCATGTGTAAAATCTTCCATGTTTATTATTTTAAACTAGAAAAACTCTTACTTCCTGGTATGAAAAGTGGGCAGTCATCATATCAGACATTATAGAGAAATAGGTCAAGTTGCAGGGATTGACCCCCATTTCAAGATCATCTGGAATACAACAACCACATGAGGTATAAACAATTGGGATATTTTTTCTTTAAGAAAAAAATTCACTAATGGAATTACTCTGTGGGGCTGATGCAATTAAGCTGAAATAGAGTTCCCTTGTTCCTCCTTTGCACGAAATCAACTTTAAAAGTTGAGGAGAGCCTAGAAACATTCTCTGTTTCTTTCATAAAATCTGAATATTGTCAGCCCTCTAGTCCAAATGAGGTCATACAGACATTTTTATGCATATTTTGTGACCTCATGGTCCCCACCTATTCATGGTTTCACCACCACCCCTACAATGTTCTCCCTCCCAGCTCCACACAAGTGTTTCTAAAAGTCTCCAGGGAATGTCTCACGTATCCTCAGGAACAAGTCCACAAGTTCTGGCCCAACCAACGTTTTTTTTTTCCTTTTTGTCTCACTTTGTCACCCTGGGCAGAGAACTACTGTGCCGTCCTAGCTCACAGCAAGGTTCAAGTGATCCTCTTGCCTCAGCTTCCCAAGTAGCGGGGACTACAAGTGCCCAGGACAACACCTGGCTATTTTTAGTAGAGATGGGGTCTCACTCTTTCTCAGGCTGGCCTAGAACTCCTGAGCTCAAGCAATCTGCCCACCTCAACCTCCCGGAGTACTAGGATTACAGGTGTGAGTCACTGCACCCTTCTATTGGACGTGCCCATGTCGTCTGGACATCTGTTGTGTGGGAGGAGCAAAGGGCCTCACTCTCTGGCTCATGGCTCCCTTTTGGATGGCCTCACTCTATCTTTCTCTCCCCTCAGAACTCTAGGTAGCTGTGTGGTGATGAGATTGGCCTGGCAATTGCCATTAAGGCTTCTCCGCTCTTGGAAGGCCTAGGAGTAGGTGAGGGTTAGGGGAAGGACAAGAGCCCTAGAGGGAAGGAGCTCTTGAGCGTGGCTCTCCTGTTAGGGCAGAAGGATAAAGGAGATTTTTATAGGTTCCCAGATAGCTCACCAGAGTAGAAGACCAAAAGGGATTTGGGATCAAATTCTGGACTGAAGCCAAGGTTGTTTTGCCTACCTTTGTACCCTGGGTATATGTCTTTCAAGGACTTCCAGAAGCCGTGCATGTAGCTGGCCAGTGGGTCCAACCAGTTAGATACAACACAGCTAACTTCATGTGTCTGGTGTCAGAGATGCCCATGGCAGAAAGAGTTTAGGTACATTTTCCTTTGTTTCACTTTAGACTTTTACCAGGAAGCTCAGAAAATCTGTGGACAACTCAACACACTGATCTAATTCCTCCCACCACAAAGCAAATTAGCCAAGGGGTGTGAAAAGAAGTTTTATTAAAACCAGTTTGTGAAAACTAATTCCCATTAATCTCTAATAGTGAAGTCATAGTGTTCATGTAGTTCCTCAAAAACTCTCCCCCAGGGTCACTCACAGTACTGGGGATCCTGTGATGGCTCCTGACTGTTTATTTCCTCCATTTCTTGCTTTTACAACATGCCTTTTGCAGCTCTTACTTACCTGCCTTCTTTTCGGACCTCACCCTGAACCTGAGTCAGATCTGGGTCAGACTTCCCTCCCAGCCAGGGTGACTGGCCTGATTCCTGCAGGCAAATGGGTGGGAGACCCAGAGACAGAGGTATCTCTTTGCAGGCCTGGAATAAGTCTGGAGGGCAAATTCTAGAATTCTGTCCAAAACCAAGAACCAGTTTGAACGAGAGAAGTGTGTACAAACAGGTTATCAGGGCAAAGGGGTTTAATATTGGCCAAGTGGGATATAGTAAGGGGAGGGAGATGTGGGGTAATGAGATTGAGTGGGGTCATACAACGTGGCAGTAGACTCTTTTAGAAACTGATAGCTGGGAGATCTTTATACACTTTCCTTGGATGGTTTTGCACAGCAGGCCACACCCATTTAAAGGCAGCAGACGGAATGGAAAGACTTTGTTATATGACTGTGTCCTGAAGGGACCTCATTCACTGCCCACATACTCCTCGCTATCACCCTAACATCTATTGATCTGGTTTATAATTAATCACTCTTTGCCCCACATTGGCCTCTAATTTTTGCAGGCACCTGAATGGAACATTTATTGAGGACTCATTGCCCAGCTTAGATAAATGAATCTTGTCTTTTTCTGAGCAATGTATCTAGCAGAGTAGCCCAGACCTTAAAGTTAGGCAGATCTATATTTGATCCCACTCTGCCAACTTACCAGCTGTGTGATTCTGGTTAAGTTACCCAACTACTCTGGGCCTCAATATTCTCTGTGCCAGATGTGCACACTGAGGTCATTGAGAGGATTATTTGAGACTTCATATGTAAAGCCAATAGCATAATGTCTGGCAGAATGTAGACTTTGCATTCATCCGTCTTTCCAATCCATTCTGTGGGGAAGAAGCTGTGGTTTTGTGGGTTCCTAACATTCTGTTTTATATCTTACCAAGAAGAGAAATGGGATTCCCTGGGTTAATAAATAATCTAATAATGAATGTTTCAGTCCCAAAATTAAGAATCATAAAAAAGCAATGGTATTTGCCACTGTGGTGCTATTCAAGATTATTGAAACATTCAGTCAAATCTCAGTAGCAGTATTTTTTTGCAGTAGCCCTATTCTTTTTCTTTTTTTGCTTGGCAATCTCTCATGGCCTAATTTTTAGAAAGGGATTTGGTTAGAAGAAGGAAAACCCTGAATATGAATCAATTCCAGTGCTTATAAATAGCAAACAGAATTAAAACGGCCTGATGAAATTAATTCATTAAAAACTTCTTTAGAAAAAGCAAAACAATTTTTTTTTAAGAGACACAGTCTCACTTTGTTGCCCTCGGTAGAGTGCTGTGGTGTCACAGCTCACGGCAACCTCCAACTCCTGGGCTTAGGCAATTCTCCTGCCTCAGCCTCCCAAGTAGCTGGGACTATAGGTGCTGCCACAAAACAAGAATTTTTAAGGAAAAAAATGTTGGTATAATATGCCTCTAAAGAAGTAATCATTTATTTTTATTTTCCTTTTAAGACAGAGTCTTAAGCTGTCACCCTGGGTAAAGTGTCATGGCGTCATAGCTCACAGCAACCTCCAACTCGGGCTCAAGAAATCTTCTTGCCTCAGTTTTTCTATTTTTAGTTGAGAA
>CAUYQV010039070.1:0-13228 GCA_963574575.1 Galagoides demidoff | reverse complement strand
GTCCCAGCTACTTGGGAGGTGGAGGCAGGAGACTCGCTTGAGCCCAGGAGTTGGAGGTTGCTATGAGCTGTAATGCCATGGCACTCTACCCAGGGGGATAGTTTGAGGCTCCCTCTCAAAAAAAAAATAATAATAATAATAAATAAATGAATAAATAAAAGGACAGGCAGCAGCGGCCGCATGTGGCCCACAGGCCGTAGTTTGAGGATACCTCGGTTACAGGGTCAGCCACATACACTGAGGCTGGTGGGTTCAAACCCAGCTCAGGCCAGCAATGACAACTGCAACCAAAAATAGCCCGGCATTGTGATGGGCACCTATAGTCTCAAAAAAAAAGAGTGGCGCCTATGGCTCAAGGAGTGGGGCACTGGCCCCATATACCAGAGGGTTCTAAGCGGCCCCAGCCAAAAACTGAAAAAAAAAAAAAAATTTTCAATCTAACATGGATTATAATGTAAATTTGTTAAAATCAACCTTTGCAGGCGGCGCCTGTGGCTCAGTGGGTAGGGTGCCAGCCCCATATACCGAGGGTGGCAGGTTCAAACCCAGCCCCCAGCCAAACTGCAACAAAAAATAGCCGGGCATTGTGGCGGGTGCCTGTAGCCCCAGCTACTTGGGAGGGTGGGGCAAGAAAAGTCACTAAGCCCTGGAGTTGGAGGGTGCTGTGCGCTGTGATGCCATCGCACTCTACCGAGGGCGATAAAGTGAGACACTATCTCTTTTTTTTTAAAAAAAAAAAAAAAAGGCTCAGCACCTGCGGCTCAAACAGCTAGCCACATACACCTAAGCTGGCGGGTTCGAATCCAGCCTGGGCCCGCCAAATAATAATGACAGCTGCAACCAAAAAATAGCCAGGCATTGTGGTGGGTGCCTGTAGTCCCAGCTACCTGGGAGGCAGAGGCAGGAGAATTGATTGAGCCCAGGAGTTAGAGGTTGCTGATGATGTGAGCTGTGATGCCATGGCACTCTACCCAGGGCAACAGCTTGAGGCTCTGTCTCAAAATAAATAAATAAATAAATAAATAAAATTGGGCAGTGCCTATGACTCAGTGAGTAGGGTGCCAGCCCCATATACAGAGAGTGGTGGGTTCAAACTCAGCCCGGTCAAACTGCAACAAAAAAATAGCTGGGCGTTGTGGCGGGTACCTGTAGTCCCAGCTATTTGGGAGGCTGAGGCAAGAGAATTGCCTAAGCCCAGGAGTTGGAGGTTGCTGTGAGCTGTGACACCACAGGTACTCTACCAAGGGCGATAAAGTGAGACTCTGTCCCTTAAAAAAAAAAAAAATCAACCTTTGCTAGAGACAATTTTTGGTGTTCTAAGGAAAAGGCTGCCATGTTGGAGATCCATCATCTCTCCCTTCAGTTTGTCTTCAATGACATCAACAAGAGCAAGCTCATCTGCCAAGTCCTAAAAGACAAAAAAATCTTTAAAGTTAAAGTTAAATGGGAAATCTCATACTTCGAGATTTTTGGAAGAATAAGCAAAATTTCTATATTTCTGGCATAAGAGAGTAGTGCTACCTTATTAGTACAGTATCATGATATACTTCAAAGTAGAGGCAGGCCCAACTTAAACAGCTGACTCACAGATGACCCCACACATAACACTGACCCTCTCTCGTCAGCCTTGATGCCCCCCCCCCCGCCCAGCAACCTCTACAGGAGTCCTACCAACACTGGTGTGAAGGGAGAACACTGGATTGGCAGTGATTAGAGTAACTTCCAATTATATAAAACTGCTGTTTACTCTCAAATTCAGTTTTATACAGTGATTTTAAATAGGTGATACTGACCAGTATCTAGACTTGAAATTAAAAAGCAACATTTCAAACTATTCACTGACTATTTCCATATATGAACCAGTACTAAAAGTTTTGCATAAAGATAGATTTGTGTGTTGCATAATATTGGCAAAGAATATCCTTGTAGTTGAACTATGAAAAAGTCTGTACATGCACCTCAGACTAGGAGCCACCAATAACAGCTTTAATGCAAATGGGATGTGGTCTGTTGTTACCAAAAAGGTTATTCTAATCATAGATCTACCCTTAATCAACAACAATTCTAAGTGTTCCGATAGGTGTTCTTACCCACACATGAGTCAGAGGCCACCACAGAAAGACCATAGGCATTCATTCACACGTGTAAGGGAAACAAATGGCATTAATTTCTGATCTAGTAAGGAATAAAAGTTGGTGGATTATGTGGCCTCTCCTCAGAGGATATATAGAACAACCTATGTTGTTAGATCTTTGCATAGCTCATTTTTGCCTTTAGTTCCTTCTTACTTTCATTCATTTCTATCCAGAACCAAGAATTCATACTTTGTTCTTATTAGGAATTCTAAATCTGAACTTAAAAGTATTTTAATATTGGCTCAGCGCCTGTGGCTCAAGTGGCTAAGGCGCCAGCCACATACACCTAAGGTGGTGGATTCGAATCCAGCCCGGACCCGCCAAACAACAATGATGGCTGCAACCAAAAAATAGCTGGGCATTGTGACGGGTGCCTGTGGTCCTAGCTACTTGGGAGGCAGAGGCAGGAGACTTGCCTGAGCCCAGGAGTTGGAGGTTGCTGTGAGCTGAGATGCCACGGCACTCTACCCAGGGGGAAAGCTTGAGGCTCTGTCTCAAAAAAAAAAAAAAAAAAGTATTTTAATATTATGGGCTACCTCAATTTCTTTTTTACGTAAATCAGATTTGAATACTGTAATAAGAAGTTCTTTATTCCTAAGTTGTTTTTGTGTAATTGATAATTTTAGCTCCATAATTCAGGAAAAAAAATGCCATCCAAGGCAGGAGGGACAGTGGGGTTTGGGTGGGAGGACAACTTAAAGATTTCTCACATTTTAGTATGATTTTTACCATATGTGTGTCAATTAAAGTAATTCAAAAATTACTTTAAAAGAGTTTGGCTCATTTAAAGGCATGATCCCTTCCTTTTCTTTGGTAGGCAATCCATGCATGCTAATATATAACAGTGAATTTTAGGAACTGGGTCTATAGTCCTGACATCCTTTGATACTTATCATTTCAGACATCCTTTTGGTATATGATTATGTTTCAAGTTTGTTTCACATAAAGTTCTTTTTTTTTCTTTCTTTTTTTGGCCAGGGCTGGGTTTGAACCCACCACCTCTGATATATGGGGCCAGTGCCCTACTCCTTTGAGCCACAGGCACGGCCCACACATAATGTATAATAACATAATTCTCAAGAAAGGAGTTGGGGGAGAGGTGGAGTCAAAGTATGTGCTTCAAGAGTGGTATACTCTCACTTACCTTCATTAAGATACTGATGGCACAGGCCATGCCAACAGCACCAACCCCAACAACTGTAATCTTATTCTGGGGGGTCTGTTCTTCTTTTAGAACATTAAGAATCAGCTGATCCTTGACAGTTGCCATTTTGGACTTGGAACCCAAAGGGATCTATAGGGAAAAAACATTTAGTGTCACTGCATCCTTTTTAATGTTTATTAACCAAGAACTGTTCTGAGAAAAGCTTACTTTCTTTTGAGGGTACTTGCCATTGATTGAAAACACAAGAGATGATTAAAAGGGGAGAGGAAAAAACCCAAATCTAGCCAAAGAAGGGTTGAAAGGCCTAACAGCAGATTCTGATCTGGACAGGGTCTTGGTGTGAAGGACCTCACCTTGGCATGCAAAAAGAATATCGACGTTTTGGTGTAAGTATAGCCTCCTGAGGGCTCACTCATCTTGGCTTATTTACCCCACGTGGGGCTGGGCTTTCCTCGACAAGATCACAGTAAGCTGCACACCCAGCTCCTTCAGCCACTCAGGCTCCTAAAAGAAGTACGCCACTGCCAAGCCCCACATGCAAAGACCAGAGGTACGTGCAGAAAAGGGCCTTTAACGGCCACAGGGACTACCCACAAGACAAGAGGGGGGGGCAAGGAGATCTGCGCCTGCGCGCTTACTCGCGCCCCCGCTCCTCGCCCCCTCACCCGCCCAGACGAAGGGGCGAAGATCAGACCAATCGCTCGATCTGCAGGAGCTCATGGGACTCTACGCCCCGCCCCCAGATCGATCCATCAAACCTGCACAGTAAGCTTGTGCGCGTGCGCGTCTCAGCGCAGTAGGGCGGAGGCGAGCCTAGCGGCCTATGGCCATTGGCAGGTTGGCACTAGGCCAATCCCTGCTGGTAAACAGAGATTATCCGGAGCTAACCCACTCTGTGGGTCAGAGGGAGGAGCTCGGATTCAGACTTTAGATTTAACCAGCGGCCTGAAGCAGACGCTGGCCACGTGATAACCGGCTGGCAGCCTCTCCGGCCTGGCACGCGGCCAGAGCCAGACTAAGTTTCAATAAGAGGAACTGGGGACTGTTAACCAACCGGGAGGAAGTGTGGCTTATGCCGTGATCCTTGTTGCAACTGCATGGGACTCAGTATGAAGAAATTTTCTTCAGTTCAGCGAATGCATAAATATCTGCAGAGGGCTTGGAGCATTGGAGCCCTAAAGTTAACGGAACCCTCGAATTCCAGAGCCGGGGAAGGGGTTTTCCACTCTGTTAATTCAGTTCTACACTGCATTCACTGGAGAGAATATTACAGGCTGCATCCCCAGAGCATCGTGTCTAGTTTTGGCACCGCCCCAAAGGGCAAAAATATCTGAGAGGACCTCCACGAAGGCAGCCCACAGTCACCATCAAGCTGGAATCAGGTCTCTCCTTACAAATCACTGCTATTTCTAGACAGCCTTATAAGGTTTCTACAGCCTGGCAGGGAGAAGGGAGTTCTTCCTGCAGAGACCTGCTGGCTTCACCAAAACCTCACCCTAGGCTCCAATGCTCCCTTCAATGTAGAGGTGCGAGGAGGGTGAATCTAATGGCTATAGCCAAACAGAACAGAGTCTACCACTCACCACTGCTATGCACTCAGTGTAACCTTAAAAATGCCATTACCCTCTCTCAGGCTTTCCCATTTGTTAAAAGGGGATGGAACTGGATGATCCTACTTTAAACAGACCTTTTCAGGTGCGCAATGGCTGGGACTGTGACCGCTTCATCTTTGCATTAACTGCGCTTAGCGAAGCCCGCAATACACCAATAGCTGCTTGTAATTTGCACAAAATGGACCCTATAATCTAATCTTCAGTCAGCAGCCACCCACATGGAGCTCACCTCTCGAGCCTCCCAGAGGAAAAAAAATGCAAACCACACAGCGCCCAGCCGTTTTCCGGGTTCCAGAAACCCGCCCCGGACAGACCTAGGCTTTTTTGGTTCAATGGACTCCAGGAATCCGACTTCGCTTTTTGCGCCGTTCGCCAATTTTGAGCCTAGAGGAATCCTCCACCCTTTGGACCTGTCACATGCTTTCGCACGCACCCGTGCTTTCTACCTCAGGTTGGGTGTGGCCACCTCCTCCTCGCCTAGCGAGGCCAGAGGCCACAGTTCCCGCTTGGAGCAAAAGCAGAGGGCAGGAGGCTCTGAACCCACCCGTAGCTCCGGGCATCACGCAGAGATACCGGGACCCTGCTCCTGGGAAGACGAGTCTACACTTCCCAGGAGCAGGGACCCCTTCGCTAGCAGCACCGGGCCAGCAGAGCCCGAGGCAGCTCGTTTTCCCTCCCCTCGGGCGCAGTGCGCGCAGGGCCCGACCGTACCGGGAATGCAAGTCGGGCGGGCGTCGGGGGTGCACGACGACGATATCAGGACTCGGCTGCAGCGACTCCAGCTCCCGGAGCGGAGTGCGGGAGGGGCCTTAAGTGGAGGAGCTGGGCTGACGTCAGTGGGGGGAGCCAGGCGGACGTGCCGGAACCCACGTGTGGGTTGGGCTGGGGGCGGACGCCAGGCAGGGCACTTTGGAGGCCCTGGCGGCGCGCGCAGCCGGACGACCCACCAATCAGCCTGCCGGCTCACGTGTGCCATGATGTCCAAGGGGCTGCCAGGAGCAACGCTGGAGTCAGGCAGGCTCTTGGTTTGCTCTGGGTAAAACGTGGAGGTTACCCTCAGAGAAGACTTGATCTGTTTCTTCATCCCTGTTTGCAGTGCCCAGAACAGCTTCTGGCACATAAAAGGCATTCGACAAATAGTTGTTGAATGAAAAAAAGAGAATACCTAGTACAGCGTTAGTCTGTCCTCCCTAAATCCAGCGATCTCCAAAACTTGACGCTGTTTTCCCCTGCTGCTAGGCTATCTGGGTGTTACCCAGTAAAGCCCGGACCTCTCGCGCCCGCGAGTGACTGAGCTCCAGGTCTGCACTTCCTACTGCCGGGCCCCTCTTGCTTCTAACCTCCCAGTCTTACACAAGAGCTGTTGGCTTTTAACATCTCTCCATAAACCCCCCTTCTCAACCCCTGCTAACTATGATTCTTTTCTCTACTTCTATGAGTCCAGTTCTGGATTTTTTCTGTAAACATATCTTTACCTCAAGGCCTTTATTCATGCCCCTTCCTTTGCCTGGTCTACCCTCCCCCGACTTCACTTCTTTAAATTGTACTCCTCGTCCAGTACTCTCCATGTGGTGTAATATGAAACATATTTGGCAAACCCTTGAGTTTACTAAAATTTCTTGATTTCTTTTTTCTCAATGAGTGTCTTTTGTAACGAACTCCTTTTCCCTAACCCCAAGATAACCTCAGATTGGCCGTTCACTGGATAGAACAAGCAATTAGAGGATTAGAGGGCTGGAAACTCCCGCCCCACTCACCAACCTCTAGGAAATGAGTGGAGGCTGGAGATTAAGCTCAATAAGAAGCTTTTTTTTTTTTTAAATCTCAACAACAAGATATGATGAGCTGCTGGGCTGTTGAACACCAGAGTTACTCAGAGGTTGAAGGGCCCCGAGCAAGCATAGAACCTCTGTGCCCACTCCCCTATGCCTTGCCTTAGGCATCTCTTCAATCTGACTGTTCCTCTGTATCCTTTGTAACATCTTTTTATAATAAACTGGGTTCTATGAACCATCCCAGAAAATTTTCAAACCTGAGGAGGGGGTTTATGGGAACCCCAATTTATAGCCAGTTGGTCAGAAGCACAGGTATATAGCCTACTACTTTGGGGAGGGAGAATCAAGGAGGGTTTGGGGCCCACAACCTACTACTTAGGACTGGTGTCTGAAATGAGGGGCAGGTTTGTGGGACTATACTCTTAACTTGTGGGATTTGATACTATCCAGGTAGATAGTATCAGAATTGACTTACAGGCTCGGTGCCTGTGGCTCTAGTGGCTAAGGCACCAGCCACATACACCTGAGCTGGTGGGTTTGAATCCAGCCCAGGCCTGCCAAACAACAATGATGGCTGCAACCAAAAAATAGCCGGGCATTGTGGCAGGCGTCTATAGTCCCAGCTACTTGGGAGGTGGAGGCAGGAGAATCCTTGAGCCCAGGAGTTGGAGGTTGCTGTGAGCTGTGATGCCACGACACTCTACCCTGGGCGACAGTTTGAGGCTCCGTCTCAATAAAAAGAAAAAGAATTGAATTATAAAACACCCAGTTGATACATGCTGGAGAATTGCTCAGTGGGAGGGGGGGAACCTACACATCTGGTCAAAAATATGTTCTGTGTTGAACAGAGAATACAACCTACCTACACGGTTGGTACCACCCTCCTCTCTGCTCCTACCACATTGGTCAGTGCATCCTTCAAATCAGCTTGCTGTAGAGGTGTGTGTGGCTATGCTCCACTATCAAACAGTGAGTCCCTCAAGGACATGGATAGGTCTACTTCCTCCCTAAAACTGTGTGTCCAGCTCAGTGCCAGCTCTAAGAAAGAATTATAATTGTGGGTTTCTTGGTTCAAAGGGAAAACTTTATACTCAGCTCCAGAAAAGCAGAGTATCTCTCTAGCATGTCCTATATTCCCAATACTCTAGGAGGCCCTGAGAGCTGGGCTCTGGCCTCAAACACAGCTGCTAGGGCCAGGAGAGAGCCACTGATTCTTAGGGTGCTTCAAGGCAGGGCAGGTTGCTACAGTATCTCTGGTTTCCTCATCTTTGCAACAATGTCCTCATTCAGCTAAGCCTAGGAACCTGCCGGCCTATAGGTTGTGACCACAGCAGCTGGGAGGAAGTACACAGAAGGCAGAGAAGGGAAATTAGGCTGGGGAGACCAGTAAGACTTTTCACCTGGAAGGCCTGGAGTTGGGTGATCTGGGATGACCTGTGAAGATAAATTAAATTGAGGCTGGGCACTTATGCCTGTAATCTTAGCACTCTGGGAGGCTGAGGTGGATGGATTGCCTGAGCTCAGGAGTTTAAGACCAGCCTGAGCAAGAGTGAGACCCTGTCTCTTAAAAAATATAGCCGGGTTGGGGTGGCACCTGTGGCTCAAGGAGTAGGGCGCCAGCCCCGTATACTGGAGGTTGTGGGTTCAAACCCAGGCCCGGTCAAAAACTGCAAAATAGGCTTGGCGCCTGTGGCTCAAGCGGCTAAGGCGCCAGCCACATACACCCAAGGTGGTGGGTTCGAATCCAGCCGGGGCCCGCCAAACAACAATGACGGCTGCAACCAAAAAATGGCTGGGTGTTGTGGCGGGTGCCTGTAGTCCCAGCTACTTGGGAGGCGGAGGCAGGAGAATCACTTGAGGAGTTGGAGGTTGCTGTGAACTGTGATGCCACAGCACTCTGCTCAGGATGACAGCTTGAGGGTCTGTCTAAAATAATAATAATAATAATAATTTCTCATCCTTTGCAAGAATGGGAGTTGGGGAAAACATCCTATAGAGGGAAAATCATAGCCTTTAGAGTCACTCAGCCCTAGGTTAAAGTCTTAGCCAAAATCCCCTACTAGTTGCACAAGGTTGGCAAAGTCACTAATCTCTTTGAGCCTTACTTTCCTTGTTTGAAAAATGGGGATGCTTATGTCTTCTCCCAAGAATTAAAGTGAAGATGAGGATGGGGATTGCCTTGCTTGCTGCCTAACACAAAGCAGGTGCTCAGTAAATGGTACTTTTACATTCATATTTGTTGAGTCAACTAGCGGCTGTTCTGCATAAGAAGAAGAAGGAAGCTGTGCTTGGAGGGAGCTATGGTTAGGTATCTTAAGTTAGGGGAATGAACACTCTATATTTATTTATTTATAGTCTCATTTTCTTGCCCTTGGTAGAGTGCCAGTGGTGTCTTAGCTCACAGCAACTGCAAACTCTCGGTCTCCAGTGATCCTCTTTCCTCAGCCTACCCAGTAGCTGGGACTACAGGTGCCTGTCCACAATGCCCAGCTATTTTTTTTTTATCACCCTCAGTAGAGTGCTGTGGTGTCACACAGCTCACAGCAATCTCCAGGTTCTTGGGCTTAGGTGATTCTCTTACCTCAACCTCCTGAGTAGCTGGGACTATAGGCACCCACCACAACGCCCGGATATTTTTTGTTGCAGTTTGGCTGGGGCTGGGTTTGAACCCACCACCCTCGGTATATTAGACCAGTGCCCTACCAGCTGAGCCACAGGCACCACCCCAACCCAGATATCTATATCTATATATCTATATCTATATCTATCTATCTATCTATCTATCTATATTTTGCAGTTTTTTTTTTTTTGAGACAGGAGCCTCAAGCTGTCCCCCTGGGTAGAGTGCCGTGGCATCTCAGCTCACAGCAACCTCCAACTCCTGGGCTCAAGCGAGTCTTCTGCCTTAGCCTCCCAAGTAGCTGGGACCACAGGCGCCCGCCACAACGCCCGGCTATTTTTTGGTTGCAGCGTCATTGTTGTTTGGCGGCCCGGGCTAGATTCGAACCTGCCAGCTCAGGTGTATGTGGCTGGGCCTTAGCCACTTGAGTCACAGGTGCTGAGTCAACGAGAAATTATTTAGAGGGCCCAAGCCAGTTTGGAGCTCGGAAGAGGCAGTGGAGATATCAGTGGGTGTCTCCACCTGCCTGCTTAAGCTAAGACATCAGTCTAAGACTTACACTATTGGACTCCTGGTTTGCAGGCTTTTGGACTCAAACTGGAATTTATACCACCAGTTTTCCTGACTTTCCATCTTGCACATGGCAGATCATGGGACTTCTCAGCATCCATAATCACGTGAGCCAATTCCTCATAGTCCATCACTTTATATATAGTCTCCTGTTGGTTCTGTTCCTTTGGAGAACCCTAATATAGTCCAAACAGCTGAATTTCTGTACTAAAGCCAAAGCAGAATGTGAAACTTATGGAATAGGTCAGGAAACGCTGTTTCAGAGGCTAGAACAGACTTTTCAGTCTCACCAAGTGATCTTTGGGTGTGGTTTCTTTAAAAGGGAAAAAGCAATAAAGAGGTGGTTTGACCAAGGGACAGGCTGGGCTCAGAAAATGTGTGCCGATCAGCCCCCAAGATATTCCTAAAATGGGCCTAGTCACAGGATGGTGTCCACCCAAAACACAAAGCTGAGTCATTTCTTCCTTCAGTGTTTGTTACACTCCTCTTCAAGAGCATTCCGTGGTTCCTCTTTGCCTCCAGAATAAGATCCCAACCCCTTAGAAAGGCACACAGCCCTCTGTGATCCAATACACACATCCCCTCTCTGGTCTCATCTCTTATTTTCCTTCTGGCTTCTTATATACCAGTCCCAAGGTTACTCATCACGTTCCCCAAACGTGTCATGCATTGCCCTACCTCCAGCCTTCTCCCTCATCAGCTCCTTCAACCTGCTTTTCCTTGCCACCTTCTCTACCCACCAGAGCACCGCATACATATTCAAAGCTCAAGTGATGCTTTGGGTTTTTTGTTTTTTTTTAAGAACAATTTTCAAAACACATTTATTATGTTCTCAGCCCATAACTGTTCCATTAAATTTCTGCTTTGAGGGTTTTATATTGAATTAATTCCTATTGCTGTGTGTCTCTTTTCTCTCACTAGATTGTAAGCTCTCAGGGGAAAGAAACTTTCTCGTTCATCTCCATAACCCCAGCACATACATTTATTTGTTTAGCAAATATGTTTTGAATTAAATGCCTACTATGTAAAAGAACCATGCTAGTTTCTGGGGATACAAAAACGAACAAGACAAGTTTATTAACCTTCAAAGACTTTACCATTTAGTACAGGAGACTGACGACATCCCCCTTGTTAGTCAAAATGAATGAAGGAATGTAACTCTGCCACAAAAGAAGTAGAGAAAAGTACTCTGGTGTTCAGAGGACAAAGAGAGGGCCTTTGGGCAGGAATAAGGCTTCCTGGAAGAGGTAGCATATGAGCTGTGTTGAGAAAAAAATATTTCAGTTGGTAAAGATCAGGTGATGAGAAAGCAGAAAACAGCATGAATATATGCACAGACAGAGGCAGGAAAATACAGCGGGTCTGCTGGGAAAAAAAGTTCTTTTGAGGCAGAGTCTTGCTCTGTCACCTGAGGTAGGGTGCATTGCTGTCATCTAAGCTCACTGCAACCTTAATTCCTGGGCTGAAGTGATCCTCCTGCCTCAGCTTCCCAAGTAGCTGAGACTAAAGGCACCCACCATCAGGCATAGCTAATGTTTTTCATTTTAGTAGAGACAGGGTCTGGCTCTTGCTCAGGCTGGTTTTAAATTTCAGAGTTCAAACAGTCAGCCTGCCTCAGCCTCTCAGAGTGCTACGATTACAGGCATGTCTGGTTGTCTGCTGAATCTTTAGCCTTAAATGCCAGCCTAAGAAATTTGGGGGGTAGGGAGATGTTTGGTTTGGGGGGGTCAACAGAAGTCATTAAAGTATTTGGAGAATGATAGGGATAGGATGAAATTAAGGTACTTGAAAGGTTGTAGAAATAAAGGCACCTTGTTTTGTGGTAATATATAACATCTACATAAAGAACACATACAGACCATGTGCAGCTCCAGCCACATCCAAACAGAACACGTACTTCCCTGACACAACCTTACACAGCCCTGCAGTCCTTCTCACCACTACAGCCTAATTGTTTTCAGCTTTTCTGTGACTTCAAAATTGATGGCTTTCCTGAGTTGCAGAATCTAAGATTCAGATGACCTCATCAGTCTCTGTCCCTGAGAGACCAGGGCTTGCTGTGTGTGTACATGCCAAAGTGGAGGCTCTTCTCTCTGACAAGAGAGCAGGCACCTGCCACTGAAAGCCTGCCCTCCCCCAACCTCCATCCATCTCTCCCTGATGGGAGCGGAAGCTGGAAGACTCCACCCCAACTGTTGAGGTTCTCCTGGGTGACATCTGGCACCCTGATGGCCTTTCTCCCCCTCTTCCTTCTTTCCTCCTCCAGGCCAGGCTCATCCTCAGGTACTAGATGCTCCTTCTGTTTCCCTTTTTGTATTGAACTATCAATCCCTCCAGAGTTCATTCCTCACCCTAGTCCCTTACAGAATCCATCACAGAAACCCAGGAAAGAAGTAGCAACTGGGCCCTTCTCTCTCTCTCTCTCTCTCTCTCTCTCTCTCTCTCTTTTATTTATTTATTTGAGACAAAGTCTTACTCTGTTCCTCCAGGCTGGAGTGACATGTCATCAGCCTAGCTCACAGCAACCTCAAACTCTTGGGTTCAAGTGATCCTCTTGCCTCAGCGTCCCAATTAGCTGGGACTAGAGGGATGTGCCACAGTTCCCTATTTAATTTTTCTATTTTTAGTAGAGATGGGCTTTCATTGTTGCTCAGGCTGGTCTTGAACTCCTGAGGCAATCTCCCCACCTTGGCCTCCCAGAGTGTTAGAATGACAGTTGTGAGGGACCATGACCAGCCAGGTCCTTTTCTCTTAACCTGGCAGTGAGTTAGGCCTCCAGCTTACTATTCTATTGACGGGTTTCAAAGCAAAGACTATCATGCGAATATAAATGGATTCCAAACTGAGGTTTCCCAAAATGAGTGCTACAGAAAGTCCCTAGGCCTCTGAAGGCCAGATATCATCTAGTGTGGGTACCCACAGTTGAAAATGACCCTTGTCTAATCACAGCAAGACAAGACCATGAGAAGGTGGGATCGCCTTTCCCTGTGACAGCTCAGGCACAATGGACATGGCTTGACAGAGATGAATGGAAGCCTGGTGGAGAGGAGACACTGATCTTGGGATCAGGAGACCTGGGTTCTATCTCAGTTTCATTATGGGTGACATTGTGGCAATCACATTCCCTCCATAGCCACAGCACCCTTGACTACAAATATAAACATCTCTTTCCACTTCCAGCAGCCAAGGAGTCTCCACTCACCCCTTCATTTTTTTTTTTTTTTTTTTGAGACAGAGCCTCAAGCTATCCCCCTGGGTAGAGTGCCATGGCATCACAGCTCACAGCAACCTCCAACTCCTGGGCTCAAGCGAGTCTCCCGCCTCCGCCTCCCAAGTAGCTGGGACCACAG
>CAUYQV010039069.1:0-41543 GCA_963574575.1 Galagoides demidoff | reverse complement strand
TACAAAGAGGCTTGGCTCTTTGTAAGAGTTGTTTTCACAAGAGTTGTAACACTTGCATCCTGCCCTGCAAGGAGGTTTGGTTCTTTGAGTTGTAAATAAAACCACTGTTCATTCTGTGATCTGTCGATTCATTCATCGAATCGTCAAGACCAAGATCCTGGAAATCCAGTGTTAGAAATCCGGTATCACTCTCAGCTTGGTCTCCCGTGTCTGGGACTACAGGTGCCCACTAATTTTTCTATTTTTAGTATAGGTGGGATCTCGCTCTTGCTCTGGCTGGTCTTGGACTTCTGAGCTCAGGCAATCCACCTGCCTCAGCCTCCTAGAGTACTGGGATTAGAGGTGAAGCCACCATTCCTAGCCTAACTGCACTTCTTCTCTTCTCTTCTTTTTTTGAGACAGAGTCTCAATCTGTCACCCTGGGTAGACTGCTGTGCCATCATAGCTCACAGCAACCGCAAACTCTTGGTCTTAAGCAATTCTCTTGCCTCAGCCCCCCAAGTAGTTGGGACTATAGGCACCCGCCACAATGCCCCGCTATTTTTTTTAGTTGTAGTTGTCATTGTTGTTTGGCAGGCTCAGGCTGGAGTAGAACCCGCCAGCTCCGGTGTATGTGCCTGGCGCCCTAGCCACTGAGCTACAGGTGCAGAGCCCATAACTTTTATTTTCTTAACATTTAGAAATATGTATATTAAGTTACTAACATCTAAAGTCAATCAATATCGTTATCTTCCTTGACACAATGTGAACATTTTCAAACACTTTAAATTTTATTGCTGTCAGCCTCCTTAACTTACATGATACCCTTGCTGGGAGTGTTTTAACCACACAGGCCTTTCTATTACTGGGCTTACAGCTTGGGTTGGTTCAGACATGAGGATGCCTTTGCCACCTTCTCTGCTCATCCCCCACTGGCTTCCTCCTCCTTATTTCTGTTGAGCGGTTGGCTCACAGCCCAACTGCCACTCCTTTGTCAGTATCTGCCTTTCTCCCATGGCTGGCTCTTAAAGGTATGTATCTTTGCTTTCTCAGCACTGTTGATAGCTTCATTGTAACTTATTTATCTGTTTTTACATATTCTGCTTACAATTCACTGGAATTCTTATATCTACAGACTGGCCTCTTTTTTTCTTTATCACTGCTGGAAACTTCTTACCTCTTATATCTTCCAATGTTCCATTTGTTTTCTTTCCTTTAATTTTTTCAAAACTCTTATTAGATGTAGATTGTCGGTCCTTTTCATTCTCTCTTCCATGACTTTATTTTGTATTTTCTATCTTTTCAACTCTGTTTTCTATTCTGAATAATTTTGTCAGATCCCTTTTCTAGTTCACCAGTTCTTCTGTAAACACTGAAGAATTTTTCATATCTGCTTAGAGATTTTTATAATGTCTTACTCTTTCCTCATTTTCTACGCCTTCATTTATTTCTGTGTTGTATTTTACTATCCAATACTATACTGATGCCAAGACTCATTGTAGTAATGTTCTAGTATCTGAAATCCTGTAGGTCTGATTCTGCTGACTGTTATTTCTGAGTCTTTTCTAGCATGATATGATGTTCAGGTACCACCAGCCTGGGGGATTTTATATTTTGAGTAATGCTGAATTTTTTTGACAACTAAGATATAAATTTGGACTGCTCTAAGAACCAACTGATGGATATAGAAATTCTAAGAGGTAATATTTTCCTCTTTCACTTAACACTAAGACTGAACTGGACCATTTCCCTTTTATTTTTATTTCAAAATATTAAGAGGATATGAAGCTTTTTATTACATGAATACCTTTATATAGCTTAAGTCAGGACTATTAACGGGGTGTGTCCATCACCAGCATAGTGTTCATTCACCTGATAAGTAGGATTTTCCCCTCACCTCCTCCCATTCTCCCTTTCCATGGATTCCAATGCCCTTCATTTCTCTTTGTGCCTGTGTGTACACATTGTCCAGCTCCCAGTTATTAGAGACATGTGGTGTTAGTTTTTCCATTCCTGAGATCCTTTGCTTAGGATAATGGTCTCCCATTTTCATCCAAGTTGCTGCAAAAGGCATTATTTCATCACTTTTTATTATTGATTTGTATGCCATGGTATATAAACCACACCTTCTTGATTCATTCATGAATGTATGGGCACTTATGTTGATTTCCCGTTTTTGCAATTGTGACTTGTGCTGCAATAAACATTATAGTTTAGGAATTTTTTTATAAAATGACATCTTTTGCTTTGGTAGGTACCTAGTATTGGGATTGCTGGATCAAATGGTAAGTCTACATTTATTTCACTTTTCTTCTCACCATTAGATTTCATCCAATGTATTTATTTTTATTTCAAAGTATTAAGAGGATTTGCTTTTGTAGTGTGCGAGTCACAGCTATAAGTATACCCATCACCGAAATAATGTTCACTTT
The DNA here is from genome assembly GCA_963574575.1 of Galagoides demidoff. Taxonomy (NCBI): domain Eukaryota; kingdom Metazoa; phylum Chordata; class Mammalia; order Primates; family Galagidae; genus Galagoides; species Galagoides demidoff. The sequence goes on along the minus strand of CAUYQV010039069.1, from coordinate 39,132 downwards.
ACTTGTTAGGTGGGGTTTTACCCTCCCCTCATCTTCTTCCTTCCCCCCACCCCCACTTAACTAGCACTGAGTTCTACTTCCCTCTGTGCACATGTGTGCTAATCAGTTCTAATTTAATAGTGAGTACACGTGGGGTTCATTTTTCCATTCTTTGGATATTTCACTTAGGATAACAGTGTCCAGTTTCATGTGAATTGTTTAAAAGGCATTAATTTGTCCTCTTACATGGCTGAGTAGTACTCCATATACCACATTTTGTTAATCCACTCAAGAATTGAGGGGTTCATAGGGTTATCCCACATCTTTGCAATTGAGAATTGTGCTGTAATAAACATTTGAGTGTGAGTGTCTTTGTTGATAAAATGACTTACTTTCTTTTGGGCAGACAACCCAATGGTGGGATTGCTGGGTCAGCTACTAAATCTACATTTATTTCTTTGAGGAATCTCTATTTCGTTTTCCAGAGAGGTTATAGTAATTTGCAGTCCCACTAACACTGTAAAAGCATTCCTTTCTCTCTGCATCAATGCCTGCATCTATTAAACTTTTTAAAAATAGCCAAAGTAATGTTAAGCAAAAAGAATAAATCTAAAGGCATCATATTATAGGACTTCAAATTATACTACAGGGCCATTGTAACCAAGACAGCATGGTACTGATATAAAAGTAGAGACATGAACCAATGGAATAGAATAGATAATAAAGGCATTTACTTCCTAAAACTCACTGATCTTTGACAACACAAGTAACAGCATGCAATGGAGAAAGGAATCCCTATTCAGTAAATGGTGATGGGAAAACAGGATAGACACACGCAGAAGAATGAAACAGGACCCCTAACTCTCACTATATACAAAAATTAATTCCATATTATTAAAAGACTTACATATGTAAGGCATGAAGCCATACAACTTCTAGAAGAAAACATACGAAATGCTCTTCTAGACATGAGTCTAAGCAATCGATCTATGACTAAGACCACAATGGCAAATACAACAAAAATAAAAATAAACGAGTCTTATATACTTGTATACATTTTAGCTTCACCTTGCCAAATTCTACAAAAGCATGGAGAAATTTAATTGGGATTACATTAAATGCATAGATCAACTTGAAGAGGACTGACATCTTGGCACTGAGTTTTTCACCCCATAGACGAATATGCTTCAAGTCTTTATGTCCTCCCTTGCATGGTTAATAGATGTTAAACATTTGGGGAAAAAATATGGCATCTTGAAAAACAGATCACAACTATAGCCCAGGACAAAGGAGAGAAACGGAGTGGGAATGGAGAGGAGAGAGAAGGTTTGATAGAGGGAGGGTGGGACCACACCTATGGAACATATTGCAAAGGTACAAGTCAAATCTATCAAATTTAGAACATAAATGTCTTAGCACAATAATCAAGTAAATGAGGCAAAAGCTATATTAATTAGTTTGATGCAAGCACTCCAAATTGTATAAAAAATCAACACATTGTACCCACATATGCATAAATGTATTCATGATCTATGTGTATATGACTTAATTAAAAAAATAAATTACAGATGCTGGGTATTTAAAAAAATGGCATCTAATAAGGTAAATATATACATACCATATGACATGATAAAATGAAAGTGTAATGTGTTCCCCAAAGTTATGACCCAGAAGTTTTTTTTTTTTTATCACATTATCTACAATAGCCACAAAGGCGAACACTCGAATTAAAATCAACAATAAAATGTACATTCAATTCATGACATATTCTTAAAATGGAATATTGTGTGATTATATAGAATTTAAAGAAAAGCAAATTAAATGCTCCTCCCTTTAAGAGCATAGTTGAATTTCTCAAACATAATGTTAGTGAAAGAGTCAATCATGACGGGACACATACTATTAGAATACTTCATTATTCTAATTCAGAAAAAGAGGAGAAAATGATCTTTAGTTTTAGAAGCTAAGATAGTGTTACCTGTTGGGAGGATCAAAGGTATAGGGACCATCAGGTGACATGGATGCCTCTGGTGTTAATATTTTATTCGGGGAGCTGGGTAGTTCTTAAAAGAATGAGTTAACTTTGCGATAATCTGTCCCCACCTCCACTTTAGGTTTGTCAACCTTTTTGTATTTGTGGTATGCACCAATATATTTGTTATTAAAAAACAAAAAGAAAAATGGGAAATAGTAAACAAACTGTCCGCTGTGGCTACTTGTGCAGTCTCCCACCACATCTGGGTCTCCCCTCCTCCACCTCCCGCTCATGTCTGTGCTTGTGTAAAGCCTCATGTCCCTCAACACAGGAAAGTTTTCAAACCCAAAAAAGTATTTGATGGTTAGATTTTCTTTTCCTTTGTGGAAATAAGACTTGATGTCATCCATGTGAAGACTGTTAGAATATGACAGCCTGTATAGATTATTTACAAAAAAAGGAGTCATTTGAGTTTTTAGATCTTTGCTGTTTTGTATCTTTTTAAAAACTCATGTATATTTCATACATTTGTATATTTATTTTCTTTCCCTATGCATAGACGTTTTCCCAACCTCAAATTTACTTCTCTGTCTGCTTTCTCTCTCTGCTTTGAGATCATCTTTCTTTGATATTACTGTGCTACTTTTTCTCTTTCAAGCATGAAGGTTCTACATCTTCCTTAATCCATTATTCTTATTTTAGTATGGCAGTAACACTTCTAATTTAATTCCTGTACTTCTCTCATCTCTGTCATTAACAAAATTCGTTTTCTTTTTATTGATTCCTGATATATCTTCTAGTTAATCTTCCACTATGCTTAATCTTATTACTAACATTCCTGGTTTCCTTACACTTGATCAAGTCTGGTATAAAGGTGCTACTTCCTTAGGACTTTCAATTATGCAAGAAAACCTCTTGTCACACAAGCACATTCCATCAAGCTGTGCTGACAATATGGCCATTTCGCTTCACTTCTGGGCATCATCCCAATAGTCCTTGCTGTGTTACTAGAACCAAAAGCCTAGGAAATACTTTTCTCTTTCTTGAGGATTCCAAAATATTAAATTTTCACACTCTGGAATATATAATTCTATCAGAAGTTATTTTAATAGCATTAATGGTGTATATACTTCCTTTGGGTTTTACTTATTAAATTATATTTTCTTGAAGAAGTTTATGCCTTCAATATTCCTGGCTGTGTTACTAGAACCAACAAGCCTATGAAATATCTTTCTCTTTCTTGAGGATTCCAAAATATTAAATTTTCACACTCTGGAATATATGATTCTATCAGAAGTTATTTTAATAGTATTAATGATGTGCATACTTGCTTTGGGTTTTACTTATTGAATTATATTTTCTTGATGAAGTTTATGTCTCTTGCTTTCATATATTGACAGAACTCCATTATTTACCCAAATGTCAGTTATCACACAAACACACTATGTACACACATACACACCTCCCACTACAATGGGAATTGTGTTCTTGTTCTTTTTTTTATTGCCACTCATGTTCAGGCTGTTGCATTTTACACCCACAGCCTAATCACTATTTCAATATTGTGCGCTGTCCCTCCTTTTTGAATCTGTATGATTGTTCGAGCAGTAATTCAACTCTGAAATATTTGTTATATGGTTCACTCAATTCTGATTTCTGCTTGTGACTCAGGTATCATTTTTATTGTTCTCTGCAGGTTTATGACTTTAATAAATGTAACCCCAGTTACTTTCTCTTTCATTTCTGTCTGAGGCAGTTTCATCTCTCATTTCACATCCTTCCCACTTTGAAATCGCACTGACGTTGTATTCCTCCCGCTTGCTGCCACTTTCTTCTTCCCCTGAACTATGGAACAGAATCAAACACCTTCCAGATGATTGCCTGATTCTTTTTGCCTTTTTAAAAGTCAGTAGTTGCAGCAATGAACTTATTCCACCTTTATTCTTGTTTCTTTGTTATTTTTCTTCTCCTACTGATTCCTCTCCTGCTAAACAGAACTTTTCTTATTGTATACACACAATAATCCTGAAATATCCTGTGTTTCACGTACACATCCACCTTGAATATGTTGTATCTGTATTTTCAGTGTTATTGAAATATATCACATGCATTGCCCTCTAATAAATCATTTAGTCTCTCAATTATGCTTTTTATAAAAGTGAAATGATACACTTTCATTTGGTGGCAACACAATGATAGAATCTAACATATTAACATATGTGAATATTTAACACAATTCTGGGCATTATTCAGAAATCTAAAAATACTAGTGATTTTTTTACTGGTTACATTTTAACTCATTCTTTTTATTTTTACACTAAATAATTTAAGAGATTAAAAAGTTAATGTTCTTAAAAGGTGGGATTAATATTAAATTGTCTATAAATTTTATTTTCACTTTTAAAGTGTACATTACAATTATTTATTATTGAAATAATACATATACATGATTTTTTCTTGGCATTTTAATACAATGATTTTAATACAATGACAAATGGCAACAGCAGCAAAGCAAAAAAAAAAAACCAAAACAGTATTTAACTTTCCCACCTACCAAGTCTCACACTTAACTTCTGTCCCCACCACCTCCATAAGTGCCAATGAGCTAATGTATTACAAAGCACCCAAACCAGAGAAGACTTTCTAGAAACCAAGATCCTCAACCAGAGCTGTACCCTCTCTTGGTCCAGGGGAGCGGACAGCTCCAGGAAAGGCACCTCATAACTGATAGAAGGCGCACCTCAGTGGTGAGCTGGTCCAGGGCACTTGACGAGAAGTGGGTGTGGAAAACTTCAAGTCTTCAAAACAGTAGTCTGTGAAAAGTAGAAGGAAGCCTTTCTTTCCACCATGCTTCCCTGCAAACAAGAGCAGTAACACTTACCAGTTTCTTGTGTATTTCATCAGAAATATTTGATGTGTATGTAAGTATTTGTTTTTATATCATGTATCATACAGCTAATTATATACATAATATTATATGCTATGTACTGTTCCACATTATTTAAATATATTATGCAGTATACATATATATGTTAATACATTTGACAACTGTGCTATTTGGGATGAATGTAAAAATATTTCCAAGTAATCCCAAGGCTATCCCTTGCTAACTTACTGCCAGGGTCAGGATACGACACTAACACTGTCACATGGACATTCTTGAAACCGTTTTGAGAAGTAAGTTAAATATTGACCAGTATCTGTAAATACTAACCAGTAAGTAAGAAAAATGCTAAGATAAAAATATAAGATATTCTTCACAAAAACCATAATTAACTAAAATGCCTCTTATTTTCACCAAAAAATACCAGAAAATTGTAATAAAGAACCACATCTAAACACATTTAGATAAATACTACATATGTAACTTTGAGGTGATAGTTGTGTTAAGTCAGTTCAATGTAAGCTTTCCACATTGTTTATTAAATCAGCACATTGTACTCCATAAATGCATTAATATACACATTTATGATTTAATAAGAAAAAGTAACAGATTTCAGAAAATGACTACTTCAATCTTACTTTCACCTTTTGTAACATATTGTTACAAAAATATATGCAAACTGATTCTTATACTACTTTTCTTAATTGTAAATTTGGTAATTATTCAAATCTTCAAATACAGAAAAGGTATAAATAAAGCATAATATATTCATGTTATGGATACCATGGAACTATCGTAATAATTAAGTAAAGAAAAGGTACCAAATACGTAGATACCACTTTTGTGAAAGAAAGTAGAGAAAGAAAGTAAAAGTGAGATAGAAAAGAGGGAAGGATATACAATTATATGTCCTTATATCTCGATGTATTTATAGAAAAAAATTCAAATACTACACCAATAGTACACCTTCAGGCTATTAGCAGTTGCCATGCGGATATATGAGAAGTCATTGGAATACAGTGGCAAGTAGACTTGGGATTGTGGGATATTATCAATGTTAATTTGTATAGTACTTACGAATTTTAGGAGCACTATAACTTCTATATGAAACATTGTATTTTCAGTTTTTTCTCATGACAATTTGTGTCCTTTGCCCATGGGTTTGGATATCTTTTTTTTTAATGATACATTATTAAATTTACACTTTTTTTTTAGACAAAGTCTTACTCTGTCACCCTGCGTAGAGTGCTGTGGCATCATCATAGCTCACAGTAACCTCAAACTCTTAGGTTTAAGATATTCTTTTGCCTCAGTTTCCCAAGTAGCTAGGACAAAACAGGCACCTGCCACCATGCCTGGCTAATTTTTCTATTTTTAGTAAAAATGGAGATCTCACTTTGTTCTTGAACTCCTGAGCTCAAGCAATCCTCTGCCTCAGCCTCTCAGTGTTAGGATTAGAGGTGCGAGCCTCTAAGTGTGCCCGACCTCACTTCTTTCTTGAACAATGACATTTCCACCTGTTTTCTCACTCTTCATGCATTCTTCATCCCTTAAGAATATACATAATTTGAGCTGATAATTACCCTATAGTTATTGAGAAAATAGAAATTGTCAGAAAATTATGATTCTTCCCCAGACTAATTCTGTAAATATTCTAATGTCAGATTCTGTATTTTTCTTTCTTCTTTACTACTTTTGTGCAAAAGACATTCTTTACCTTTTCTATACCAATTCCTCTTCATATGAGCTGACTTCCCTTTTGCCTTATTGAAAATTTACAACTCTATTGTCCTTTATTAATCTGTTATCAATAATCTCATCTTCTTAAAGGCAAGGTATTTAGTATAGGAAAATGCACTATTATCGCACTTTTTTAAAAGTCTTCTCTTTGTTTCCCCTGATGTCCATTTCTATTAATAGAATATGTCTTCATTTTCACGGTTCAGAACCAGCTTTCCTGGATAGATACATGCTTTTAGCTATTATCTCTCATTTTCTCACTCTCACACAAACTCACTGTTTTCCACCGTCTTAGGGATGTCATGCAATTCTTTTTGCAGTGCTTACGTGCAACAAAAAATTGGATTTTGTTAACCAGCTATTTTGGAGCCTTCTGTTAAGGAGGAGTGGGCCGGTTTAGCTTTCATGCCAAGAGCTACCCTGTCCAGGCCAAAGTCTGTCCCTTCTGTGATCACACTACCATATTCTTTCATTAACATTTGGTATATTAAGAGGTCATTTCTTTTAATGCTTCTATGAACTTGAAAGTGGCACAGCCCTACCTTCCAAAATAATGCATTTTCTTTTAGAAGAGGCATTTTTTTCCTAGTGTTTGCTGTTCTTTTCCCCTGGGCCCCCTAAGCACTGTTTGCACCTGCTGTCTTCAGACCCCAGTTTTCATACAGTCCTTGCTCTCAGCCCTAATCAGAGAAATTTCCATTGAGGGTAGTTTTTCCTTATAGAAGAGTTTCAGAGATTTGGGAACATTTTATTCCAGCTTCTTGTGAAACTTGCTGCAAACCTGGTCATCTGAGTTGATGTGGCCATGCTTAGAAAGAAGTTGTAATTGGGGGTTTTCTTGAACTCACAATGTTTTCTATATATATATATAATTTTTTCTTTATTGTTTTCATGTCTTTGAGATTTTTCCAAGGAAACAAAGAAGGAGGAAGGAATTAGAACTATTAATAATTGCCTACTGGTTCCAGTAGTAGTTCATCAATATAAATTTGAGTGTGATCCTGCATGAGAACAGGCCAACACTTACAAATCTCGGGAAAATACTGTTTATCTACCTGTAGAATGGGCAAAGACTGGAAAATTTCCATGTTTTTGTTGGTTTCCTTGTTTATTTTTTGACTACTAAAAAATTTAATAACAGTTTTTTTCAGTTTTGCCTTCACATTGAGTGTCCCCCCCCCTTTTTTAAAGGGTCTTAGCTCCAACCCCTCTCTTAATAAATCAAAATAATGATCCTGTCACTGCTGTCCATGAAATCCAAATCCTCTGGATCTAGAGTCTAACAAGTGCATCTCGGGCAATTGCATTTTTCATACTAGAAAACCCCTCTGTGTTTTAACTTTGCTGTTATATTTGTTCCTGAATGATGTTTCTCCTTTTCTGCAAGTTTGGATGTTTATTACCAGTATGAGATTGTTACAGGCTGAAGTTTTTAAAGTGTATTGTGGCCAAGAGTGTGTTAATGTTCAGTTGTCCATATTACCCAAGTGAAAATCTCCATATTCTTTCCAGCCGATTTTAATGTGATTTGATCTCAATCACTAATGACTTGCATTTTGACAGGTCAGGAACTTAAACTTCATTCCTCCTCCATCCTTTTAAATGTAACTCTCTCTCATGGGACAGTGAGGAGCAGATGCAGAACTTTATGAATTTTCTAATATAATCAATGGATGGTCAATTTTCAGTTTCATTGAGGAAATATTCCTCTACCTAGAAGTAGTTAAGAGATCAGCCCTTTTATTTCCTCCCTTTATTATCTGTCTGCAGGCTGTTTCTGGAGGGAATCACTTCATGTATTGGAATTGAAAAACCACTAATACTTATTTTGTTTTAAACCAATTTCATAATAGATTAAATACTTATTTTAGTCTATGCATTTGCCTGCTTTTAAACATTCCAGAAATTATATATATTTTGTGCAGTTGGACAATAATATTTTTATAATTTTATGGTTAATAACTACCATTTTTGTATTTTACCTATAACTTTATGCCTTTTTATGGGAATCTGTAAAACATTGCTTCTTACATTAAGCCCACAAACTTTATTACGTGTATTCTATTGTGTGAAAACAATAATTTAACCTGGTACTGTTTTTATCTTAGGTGTTAGAAAATGTATGACCAGTTCAACTACCTAATGTTTTGCTCTGCTCAACCTGAGTCTCCACTGAAAGCATGTATACATTTCCCTTTAGTCATTCTTTGTTTTATTTATGTAGGTAAGAGTGAACATAAGTTTACCTCTATGCAATACTTTCAAAATTGAAAAGGAAAACTTTTAATTAATTAGGGAAATACAATACAAATTCTCCTCCACTTATGATGAGATTAAGTCCCTGTTAACCTGTCTTCAATGGAAAATATCATCAATTAAATATCATGCATTTAATACAAGTAACCTACTGAACATCATAGCTTAGCCTTGTGTATCTTAAACATGCTTAGAACAGGTAACATCAGCTTACAGTTGGGCAAGATGGTCTAACACACGGCCTCTTATAATAAAGTGGTTTATATCTAATGTAATTTACTGAATGATATATTAGAAATGAAAAACAGAATGGCTCTATTGGTACTCAAAGTGCAGCTTCTAATGCATGTGTATCATTTTTACACCACCTTTAAGTAAAAATTTATGACAACATCGTCATGAATAGCTAGTCTGTTTCTAATGTTCTTGCCCACACTATTCTGCTTATTAAATATCTTGAAACGTTTCCTGTACTATAAATCAATATTATAAAAGATAACATTATATTCTACAAATTGTTTGAAGGTAGGTTATATGTGTGCAATGAATAAAATCAAGCAATTTACTTCAGTGAAAATAAATTTGAGTTCAAATAATGTACTTAGCTCATTTAGATTAGCTAACTGCTATCTACCACTTCCCCAAATTAAGCAGTCATGTAAATATTTAAATAAGAGAAACTCAAAAATGTTATAAAACAAATAACTCAATATAAAAGTGGCCCCCCCAAAAAAACCCATAACTACCCTTCTTTTTTCCAAAGGAGACAAACAAATGGCCAACAGGTATGTGAAAGGATGATCAACATCACTACTCGTCAGGGAAATGCTCCCCCAAACCACAGTGAGATGTCACCTGACACGACTGAGAATGGATTTTATCAAAAAGTCCCAAGACAATAGATGCTGGGATGAACGTGAAGAAAAAGGAACAGCTATGCACTGTCAGTGGGACTGCAAACGGTACAACCTCTATGGAAAATTGTATGGAGATTCCTCAAAGAACTAAAGGTGCTGCCATTTGATCCAGCAATACCATTACTAGATATTTATCCAAAGGAAAAAAGTCATTTTATCAAAACACACCTGCACTTTAATGTTTATAGCAGCATAATTCATAATCACAAAGATGTGGAATCAACCCAAGTGCCTATCAATTCATGAGCAGATTAATAAAATGTAGTATTACATATACCATGGAATACTACTCAGCCTTCAGCAACAATCTGGATGGAACTGGAGACCATTCTCCTAAGTGACATATCTCAAGAATGAGAAAACAGCTCAATTCATAACTGACAAGTCGTGGAAGCAACCTAAGTGCCCATCAACCCATGAATGGATCAACAAACTGTAGTATATGTATACTATGGAATATTATGCAGCCATTAAAAAGATGGATACTTTATATCTTTTACATTTACCTGGATGAAGTTGAAATACACTCTTCTTAGTGAAGTATTGCAAGAATGGAAAGATGAATATCCAATGTACTGTATTAATATGAAATCAATATATAAACAATTACATATTCCTAAGAACAATAAAAGATTATTATAGTCCAGTCCAGGGGCAGAGGGAAGCGGGAGGGGAAAGGACACATGGCAAAGGGAGGGAGGGCATGAGGCGGGATATCACCTAATGTGCACATTGTAAGGATGTATAACATGCCCCCTGGGTGAGGGGCTCTTCTACAAATGGAACTTTGCCCTGGAACAATGTAACCTAAATATTGTACCCTTATTTTAATTTTTTTTTTAAATGAGAAAACAAACACCACATGTACTCATTATTGAGTTGGAACTAACCCATCAGCACTCATGTGCACAGATGGAAGTAAAACTCAAGGGAAATAAGCAGGTGGGAGGAGGGGAGGGGAATGACTGAAATCATACTTAATGGATACAGTGTATTCTGGCTGAATGGCTGCCCGCTTATAACCTTGACTCCAGTTGCACCAAAGCAATCCGTAATCAAAACATCTGTGCTCTATAATATTCTGAAATAAAAAAGAAAAAAAACTCACAATGAGTTATTATCTCGTACTCAATATGATCGTTATCAAAAGCCAGAAAATAGCAGGTGTTGTTGAAGCTGGGAGGTTGAGAAAAGGAACCCTTGTACCCTGGTAGTGGTATTATAAATTAGTACAGCCATTATTAAAAAACATATGGAGGTTGCTCAAAAAATTAAAAATAGAACTATCATATTATCCAGCAATCTTGCTTCTAGGTATAATTCTAAAGGAAATAGAATCAGTATCCTAAACAGATTAACATTTTCAAGCTCATTGCAGAGTATTTAACTTAGAATTCTCTAGAAAAAGAAAATGTAAGGCTGTTTGACTGATCTGCCTTTTATTTTTTTCTTTTGGAGACCTTTTCTAACAGTTAGAGCTCTTTAAATATTCTTAAGTCATCTCCATTATGCTTTTCCTATCTTCCTGTCTGTTATGCTTGGACAACATTGACATTTGAAATAACTTACAAGATAAAAATGTTTACTATTTTATTATTATATCTCTGTTACTATGTGTTTTATAGTGATTTAATATTGTGTTATGTGGTGCAAAATTAAAGCTAACATTCAGAAAAGTATATATTCTTATGTATATAAACAATTACAAGGAAATGTGTTTAAATAATAAAACAATTTTTATTTTGAAAAAATAAAATATTAGAAAAAAATCTGTGTATGGTTATAATTTCTATTCCAGGTTATAACTAATTGAAGGGGGTATTGTGTTCTGTTATCTGATAGAACACATCGTGGAAGCTTGCTCCTAACTTCTATCCATCGACAGAAGTATTCATTTGGACTGCACGGTTGCCTGTAATTTTTAGATGGGGAGATTTTTACCCCCAGATTGATGAATTCTCTTATGAGTAAGATGCTTTGAAAGTTCTGCTTTTCCCCTTCAATGTTAGTCACCATAAATTGGACTTCCAAGGTAGAGTCTATTATACGTGTATCAGGTTGCCATGGTACTCACCACATCTGTTTCTCATCTTTCAATGGGTTACATTTAACTACGCTGTATACTTGGTTCCTATAGACATTTTATAGGTTCCTATAGGCATTTTGTATATAGATATGTGCTGATCTCAAATATTGATCTGGCAGTGCTGAAAACAGCTGAATGTTACTTTGGAAATAATTTGATAATCACTTCTTTCTCCATCTTTATGAATTAAAGATTAAGCTGTCACTGACTGATGGAGCCTGAGGCGCCCCACAAGCAGGTCAGTCACGTCTGACATGACAAACTGATCCTTGTACTTAGAAACACCATGTACTGGCTCGGCACCAGTAGCTCAGTGGTTAGGGCACCGGCCACATACACCAAGGGTGGTGGGTTTGAGCCGGCTCAGGGCCTGCTAAACAAAAATGACAACTGCAAGCAAAAATAACTGGACATTGTGGCGGGTGCCTGGAGTCCCAGCTACTTGGGGGGCTGAGGCAAGAGAATCACTTAAACCTAAGAGTTTGAGGTTGCTGTGAGCTGTGACACCATAGCACTCCACTGATGGAGACATAGTAAGATTGTCTCAAAAAAATAAAAAAAGAAAGAAAAAAGAAGCACCGTGTACTGTTCTGCCAGCAGTGTAGACGGGCTCGCATGCACTCCCTTTCTCACACACAGCTGGTCTTAGCAGATAGATGAGTATAAAACGCCCTGCGGCTCATCTGCGTCACTTAGCTCAGTTTCTGAGAGAGAATCACAAATGTGCGTTGTCACAGCAGAGCAACATAAGCCCTAGAAATGTAAAATCTAATTTAAAAAAATCTATCTGTACAAACTAAATTCTTGAAGAAAATGATTTTTGCTGTCAGTTTTCTTTTCTCTTTTTATTTTTTTCTCCTACTATAAACAAAAATGACATTAGGATTTCTAGATTGAGGAACAAATGATCTTTCACTCATTTTTGTTTCTCTTTTTTCTTTAGACTATTTCACCCCTAACTTATTTTTTTAATTCCAAAGCGACAACATGTGCCTATATATTGCTGCAATCTTCCTTAAAATAAAGAATTTTAAGATGACTAACTTCTTAAAAATCTAATTGAAGCATATTTTCTTGTTTTAGGATTACTAGAAGAAAAAATAAATGGAAATATAAATGAGAATTTCTTTTTTTGAATTCCTATTTTACTTTCCTGGCAGACATAATCCAATTTCTTTTTCTTCACTTTTTAAAGGTTTTATTTATTGATTTATTTTAGAAACACAGTCTAATATGTTTCTTAGGCTGGACTCAAACTCTTAGGCTCAAGCAATCATCCTGTAATAGCTTTCTGAGTAACTGGAAGTAACTCCTTCTCACTCTTACCACTCCCGCATCCCAATCCCCACCCTCAGCTCTACTTCCAGAAATGTAAACAGCTTTGCAGCAATTAATACAAAGCTAGGCACTCAGTGGACACCCATAAATATTTGTTGATGATTGTAAATTTGTCTTGACCAGATTGCTCAGATAATTGCTTTGAATCTCCTGTGGCAATTCAGTTACACTGTGTGCAATTTGGCATATCAATTAGAAGTATTCTCGAATTTGCCTATAGGCAGATGATGCTTTCATCAAATTAACTTAGACACCCTTATACAAGACCATGACAATATTTTGAGATTCAAAATAAAACCAATACTATGAATTTGAATATTTAAATGTGTTATAACTAATCCTGACTATGCCATAAACTCTTATTTGGTCACATCTGCATCTGCAGTATTTTAGGTTTGAGAATATTAAACCTATAAATTTATGATTCCATCTGTCAAGTCTATAAAGCCTAAAATAATCTTCTAATTTTTACCAGCTATATTATCAAAAGTGGCTCCCGAAGTTGATCTGTATTAAGAAGATAAAGGAGCACAAAACGAAAAGTCACTCACAATTCACTTTTCCTTCAGAGGACTTTATTCATTCTTTAAATATATACACCACATATTTCTTTACTTAAAAATTCTATCTTCTGGGAATTTATTTAGCACATAATATAACTGCGACATCAGGATATCTTATTCCCCCCAGAGACATGTTTGCAATCCTTTTTCTGTTTCCTTTATTTAAAAACCCACAAAGTATAGTCAAATAAACGCCACCGCACTTTTAAAAACCCACCCAAACAATTTTAAATAAGTGTGAGTTTATCCAGACACTCCGGATTTCTCTGATTCTCTCGTCAGGTTCTCAAATAATGTTTTAAGTTTTTAGTTAATGTACATAGAGTTCTTCTATGAATGCCATTAATCAAACCCTTTCACCTTTTTTTCCTAGGAATATTTTAAATGTTCAGGCTACTTCCCTCCAGAAATGATAAGTAATTTCATGACTTTTTTATGTTTCCTCTGTGTTGGTATTTTGGTGATGAATGAGGAACCAGCACAGGGAAAGCTGTCTCTGTGAAATACTTTTCCTGAGAGAAGAAACCTGGTTTAGAGGTCAAATTAATTCTGTTATCAAAGCAGCCCAGCCACTGAAACCTCACAGATTCTGGGAGGGCCGTTTCAGAAGTCTGGTCACACTGAAGTCGTCCCTCATCCTGTCCTGAACACCAAGAAGCGCAGACCAGATCCAGATCTGCATCAGCCACCTGCGTGTGCTCAGAGGCGGGAGAGTGCGCTGCTGGAACCAGCTCCCTGCGGCCTGCAGGACTGAATACCCGGTCAGTACCAAACACGCGCAGTGCATGGACTCCACAGAACGGGCAGGCTTCCCGCGGAGTTAGCATCTGCCTCGCCCCTCCCCTCTTTATGTTGAAATATACTTTAATCTGTATTATCTCTGTCACAAATTTGACCATGTTTACCTGGAAACTGAGGAAAAAAATATTTTCTTTGTCTGATGTTAACTCTGTTTGAAAGTTCTCTGTTATTTAGATCTATATTTTTTTTTTCACTTTTTTCTTCATTTTTTCCCTCTAAAATAAAAACCACTCATCTTTATAGAATTGTAGTAATCATTAGGGTTTTTTCCCCTTGGTCTTATGGCTAAGATAATTGTGAGTTATTTAAAAGAGTTTTTAAAAGCCGTGTTAGATGTATTTTAATCTTATTTCAGTAGATGTCATTGCCAACATCAAACTATTTTGATGTTATCGCTTTGTTGTATTTTTTGGAGGAGTATATTCTAAGTTTCTTGTTACTTTCATTTTCCTCTTAAGCCTTTAAGAATTTATTTTGTTTACTATGGATTTCTCTATTAGATGTTGATTTGATTTCCTATGTTATCTTTCAGGGTTTTTTAAAATAGTTTTTTTATTATTATTATTATTTCCAGTTAATATGAGGGTACAGATTTTTAGGTTCAATTGGTTTTGATTGTAAGGTAAAATTCAAGCTGTAGTTGAGCCCTTCACACAGGTTACATTCTGCACTTCAGCCCTCCCTCCTGCCCCCTCCTCTCTCTCTTATCTCCCCTCCCCCTTGTTAGACTATATTTATGTTTTAGCATTCTTATGGGTATATATTATTTATATATTGGTTTCATATTTGTATTGAGTACATTGGATATGTTTTTTTTTTTTTTTCCATTCCTGAGAGACTTTACTAAAATAAAAAGAACAGAGTCTCACTCTGTTGCCTCAGCCTGGCTCACAGCAACCTCAGGCTCCTGGGCTTAAGTGATCCTCTTGCCTCAGCCTCCTGAGTGCCTGGGACTATAGGTGTCTGGCACAATGCCCAGCTAGTTTTTCTATTTTTCAACGAGACAAGGTGTCATTCTTGCTCAGGCTGGTCTCAAACTCCTGTGTGCAAGCAATCCTCCACTTCAGCCGCCCAGAGTCGGGGTTTTGGCAACTATCAAATTACTAATAGACATTTTCTACCTACTATGGGCATTACTTTATATAAAATTTAATGATTAAGAATATTTTGATTCATTAAATCGGTGGAATTAGGAGGCTTGGGATCTTCCACTAACTGAATTTATGCTTCTGGACCTTAGTATCCTCTCCAAAGTGAAAGGGTTGACTCTGGCATAGATTCTAAAATCCCCATTTTTTGCACAAAACAATGTGGTCTATTTCTATTATCAATATTATCAATCCACATTCTCCTTAAAATTGATCTATCTAGAAATGATAAAACCCAGCAAAATAATTCTAAAATCAAGAATTTCAGTAAACTTTTATACTTCATATATTTTTATGTATTTATTATGCTAAGTTACTTGTGCTATGATTGACAGAAAAATGCCCTGTGACCAAATACTGCCAATTTTCCCTCAAACATGTCTTTCAAATTTAGTCTCTCTGTCCCAGCTGACTGTCACTGCGTAGGTCTGGGTTGTCATCATTTCTCCCTTGGACTGTTACAATAATAACCTCCTATCTCTTTACTGACACTCCATTTGCCCTCCCTCTCCCCGTCTCCCACGTAGCTGTCAGAGTTACCTTTGTAGGAGTAAAATGACCCAGGCCACCCGCTGCTTCAGAACTTCATTATTCACAATATGAAATCAAAATCCCACACACTGGCACAGTCTGGCCTCAACCTATTTTCCCATTTCGACACCTTTCCTACTCAACTCTCAACTTAATTGCTTCTACCTGAGTTACCTTCTTTGAATTTTCTGGACTTTCTACCCCTTCTGGCAACTTTTTGCCTTCTGTAAACCCGTCATTTGGTAACTACTCAATGACGGCTCTTTGATCAAATGAATAAATTTGCATGTTGTTGTTTTCGCCTTGGTGTGCCCTTCCGTATGTTTCTCAGGCCCCAGTTATTTTTTACATTCATTTCCTGTATCACTATCTGTCCTCTCTCAACTTTCCCCGGCAAAAGAAGCTGTTCCATTTTTTGAGCTTCCACAGCATTTCGTATGCTATCTTCAGTAATACTAACACATATTCGTATTTGTCTGCTTATGTTTAAATAAGAAATTTTATGGGAGGAACAATATCCTTTTTTTCTTTTTTTTTGAGACGGAGTCCCACTTTGTCATCCTTGGTAGAGTGTCATGGCATCACAGCCCATAGCAACCTCAACTCTTGGGCTCAAGAAATCCTCTTGCTTCAGTTTTTCATTTTTAGTAGAAATGGATCCTCACTCTTAGTCAAGCTGGTTTCGAAATCATGAGCTCAAGGGATCCACCCACCTCGGCCTCCCAGAGTGCTAGGATTACAAGCGTGAGCCACTGTGCCTGGCCTCAATATTTTATTATTAATTTGATCTTCACTACTTCGCATGGTCTCAGGAGCAAAGTAAAAACTCAGTAAAAATATTGTTGGATCAATCAAATGCAAGAATTAGCAAATATGTCTTTAAAACTCAGAATAGTTTATTATCTGTAAGAAAATATAAAGAATAGTATTTCAAAATATGTTATGTCAACATCTTATTTAATTTAAGCACATCATTCTATAAGGATTACTCTTTTTTTTTTTTTTTTTTGGTAGTTTCTGGCCAGGGCTGGATTTGAACCCACCACCTCCTGTATATGGGGCTGGTGCCTACTCCTTTGAGCCACAGGCACTGCCCAAGGATTAATCTTTTATAAAGAATGGAATAGAATCAGTACTGACGTGATATGAGAAAAAAAGGTATGTAAATATCTGTAAAGAGATCATGTTAAAATTGCACAAAACTGATAATTCTAATAACCAGAATGTCAAAGTTTCCTTGAATTTAAGTTTAAAGTTATTTAAATTAACTTAAATATACTGGTAAAAATTTCATTTTTACCTAATAAGTGCAGAACTATGACAATAGAGTATGATTTTAACTATATTAAATTTCAGATATTAGAATATTATAAGCTAGCATTATCATTTTTGGTACATAAATTATAAAATGAAAGTAGCAAAAACATCCAGCATAAAAATTTATCAAAATGGAATTATTTGGGTTCAAGATTTTGAAATATCTATATTTTTAAAAAAGTTTTAGTAACCAATTCTCAATCTTACTATGTATGACCATGATGGTACTTTAAGAAGTCACAAGTTCCTTTAAAACTGATGCTTAAATTATTCTTCAATTAGGGGAAAAAAAAAACTTTTTAAAATTTTTGGTTATGCCAAAATGGATAAAAAGAGAACTTCTCACTAGAACTCTGTTTGCCTCAATAGTTCTTTAATTTATGACATTTATGATCAGGAAGTCATATGTATCAATAATCATCTTATCTGTCAAGGTATTGTTTTATGTAAGAAAAACTTATTTCCTTAAATCAATAAACGTTAACCTTTATAAAATAATCTGATATAACTTATGAGCTAATTTTACACAGAAGATTACTGTGTACTTTAAAACTATATTATTCATGTATAGAAAATTGAATGAGTCTAAAACTAGCAACAATATTTTCTCTACGACTTTGTCGGGGGGAAGGGTTGCATTATTTTGACCAAATCCACTAAGTGTTAATCAAAAATTAGAAACTATAGTTAAAAATCTTTTTCTCGCTAACTGCAGGTCAGTTCTTTGATGAGGGCTGATGCTGCGTGCCCTGAGGGTGAACCTCAAGTTGCTTGCAGTAGAGAAGGTGAATAAGGAGAGAAATGTAAGAAGGAAAGATCAAACCCTGTTTTTAGAGAGAATTCAAATGAGAAAAAGGTTATATGTAATTGCGGAGCGAGGGAGAGACTCAGAATCAGGGGAGAAAGAAAGACCTATAGGAATAAAAAAGATTTATTGAACTAGATGTAGAGAAAGAGATCTTGCTAAATACAGACAGCAGGATTAACAATTAGGGGGAGTGCAATGTCTTCTCAAAGTCTGTATTGATAGAGTTCGTCTACTGGATAACCGAGGGAAGAATACAAAACATCAGTGTTTCCAGTAAGACTGGGTACACCTTCAGTTTTTTGGATTTCTTTTTTTTCCATTCATTGCTTGTACAGGAGTGAATAAGAGAGGCTTCTTCGTGGCCTAGTTTGGTTTCCTAATGAATTTATGACACTTGAAATTTCTGCCAATGTCCCACATTGGAGTAGCCGCCTGTTATCCATGGAGGATAAACTCCAAGATGCCCTGCTGATGCCTGAAACATAGTACCACTCCCTACAATTGCTTTATTTTTTACCATACATATCTACAATAAAGTTTAATTTGTAAATTAGGTGCAACAACAGATTAACATATGTAATAATGAAATAGAACAATTATTGGAAACCTACATTTATTTCTGGAGTTTTGCACTTAGTATTTTTTAGACCACAGTTGACCCCAGCTAACTACAACAGGAGAAAATGAAACTGCAGATGGGAAGGTGGGGGCCTACTGCACGTACTCACTAAGTAGTTTGAGCCAAGCAGCAACAGGAGAGACGGCATCATGCCACTTTCTCTCCTCCCCTATGCTGCTCACTTCCTTTTCAAAACCAATATTGGACATCTTGTTAGTGATGTTATTCTAGTTTTGGGGAGAGGAGAAAACTACTTGGTAAAGAAGATGAGAATAACAACAGCAAGAGAGAAAAAAGGGGAGAAATTATTTTGGCTTCTTTCTCACTCTCCCCTTGAGATAATTGAACACAACAACAAAAAACACCATGAGAAAACGAGTGGCAAATAATAAGAAGAATGATCATCAATTAGTTATGGGTCATCAATCCCCTTTCCTATTTTAAAAGAAAATGGAAGAATTTTCTAATAGACACAACTGCTGAATTAAGATATCACAATGGCTTGGAGAACAGTTGAGTGTCCAGGCTCTGGAAATGTACAAGCAGAGGCTGACCAACCACAGGGCGAGGAGGCTCTGGAGGAATTCAAGCACTAGACCGGCAGGTTGTGCACCTGTGAACCAGCCAGGTGTTGAGTATCTGCTCAGAAGGGCACCATAATTGATTTCACGCTCTGCAGTCACTGTCTGGAAATTCTTCATTTTTAGGACAAGAAGTTTACATTGGGGTCCACAAATTATATAGCTGGTACTAAGTATCAGACTAGTAATACTTGAAGATCCTTCCTTTTTTGTTTTGTTTTGGTTTGATTTGGTTTTGGTTTTGAGACAAAGTCTCACTCTGTTGCCCTGGGTAGAATGCTGTGGCATCTTAGCTCACAGCAATCTCCAACTCTTGGGCACAAGTGATCCTTTTGCCTTGGCCTCTCAGGTAGCTGGGACTATAGGCTCAGTCCACAACTGCTGGCTAGTTTTTAGAGATACGATCTCACTCTTGCTCAGGCTGGTCTTGAACTCATGAGCTCAGTCAATCCACCTGCCTGGGCCTTCCAAGTACTGGGATTATAACTATGACCCACCGAGCCCGGCCTTAAAGATTCTTGTGATAAGGAAGTCCTTTGAGTCTCCACACATGTGTACTTTGCCAGTGCAGACTGAGAAATAACCTTTGCATAATAATGTTGACTTTACGGGGATTAGTAGCAAGAAAAATAAAATAAACCTATATTTTGCTAATCAATTATGATTAACTAAACACAGGAATGTGACTTGGGCAAAATGAGACAGTCCTAAATCTTACAGTTGGGACAGTTGGGACAGTTAAACATAAAAATGGGCAGAATAGCCAATTACTTCTATGACATCAGTGAAAATTGAAATGGCCAAATAGGTGATGCAGGACAAGATGGCATGGGAAAAGGAGGCAATAACTCATGCAAATTTTGGAGGCCAAGTAGGCTATAGCAACATGGCCCACTTGAAATAGTTCATTGTATTAGTTGATTCATTTTTATCTGATGAAAACCAGACTTTTGAAAATTTATTGCTACATTAAATCTTTCAAAAATCTTATTCGTATATTATAAGGTTTCTTAAAAACTCAGGAAAATAAGTTATAATTTTCACTTGTTTTTCTCACATATCTTCAGAGGAAAATCTGAAGGCATCTCTGAAAGGGAAAACTCTGACATTAATATAGTCTTGATCCTCCTCCTTAGATGTCTCAAATATTCTCCACAGTGGGTGTGAGTAGTGTATTTCCCTTGACCCTCCTAAAATCCCCATTTGTAATACAGTGAAATCTGGAAAGCCCATATGGCTCAATGCAATTTTCTCATAGAAAACTCCTGCTAATAACAAGCAATTTCTTTTGAGTTCCCTGGTGAAATGCAAAGCTCCTTTATCATCAGAGGTTGAGGAAAAGGAATCAAAAGAAGGGAGCAAAGCCATATAAAGACTAAGGAAGATTCTACACAAATACCTTGATTTTCAGCATTGAATTTTAACTTTTGCGTAAAATGAAGCAGGTCACATTCATAGTGCAAATAGAAATAATCGAATACTTATTGGTATGTGAAATATTGCTCTCTTCTAAGAATATGAGTGTTGGGAAAGTTGGCTTTATGGAAAGTGCTAATATAATAAATCCATTTTTAATGAGTAATTATGAAATTGACTTCCTGTGTTAATCAGGTTTTTACAGAGAAAGGAATTGGCTCCAGGGATCACTATGGAAGTGTAATAAGGCCAAAATCTGCCTGGTAGGCAGCAGGGTAGACAGCAGGCTGAATACCCAAGGGAAGCTTGCAATTTGAGTCCTAGTACAATTCCTGGTAGAATTCCTTCTTGCTCAAGGGGGTGTCTGTCTTTTTCTATTAAAACTTACTACTGATTGAATGATCCATTCACCTTATGGAGGACAATCTGCTTTACTCAAACTCTACCATTTTAATATAAATTTCATCTGCAAAACACCTTTACAAAAATACTCAGAATAAAGTTTAAACAAATATCTGGGCACTGTGGCCCAGCCAAGTTAATACATAAAATTAGCCATCACACTCCCTGACAGAACTGTGGTTACTAGCATCAATTTTTTACTGAAATTTTAAAAGTACTCAAAATAAATTACAAATATGAATAACAACATTTAATATAGGAGGAGCTACATTTCTGCATAATCTGGCACCTTAGTGAGCTAGATGGAGAAAGTAAACAGGAATTTCTCAACTCAAAAGAAAATTTTATATTATAAAAAATCACACAACTTTTCCAATCTCTTTTTTTATGTCTTCTTTGAAGGAAAACCTGGTTGTTCAGATTCTGCTTTTGAGCACTAGAGGAGAGCATCTCTGTGGAATGAGTAGGCTCATTTAACCAAGGAAAAAGAACATGGGCATGAAGAAAGAAAAGTAAATACCTCATTATAGCATAAAAAGAGCAAATCATGTATTATATTTAATAGGACATAGCCCACAACCGATAACAATAAATAATATTCTATGATACACATAACTGAAAAACAAGAGTGTGGAGTAAATTGAGTCTTAGCTGATGAGTGTTGAATAAAATACCCCTTTTGTCTAAAGGTAAGAAATATTAGTCACGCTAGATAGCCTAGGGAAAGCATCGATGACTATGAATTGTAGACTTCCAGTGGCCTGTAGCAAAGACTTAATTCTGGACTCTCAAAGGATAGATACGTACAGAATGTCTCAATAATAATTTAAAATTTTTAAAAGGACTCAGAAATATTATCCTCAAACACCTCTATTTTACTGGTAACAACAAAAAAAAGGATGAGCTAAATTTTGCTTCCAATAAAAATTAATTTGAAAGCGCATGTTCAATCTAAATATATACTTCATTCAGGATCACAACAAAAAAATAAAAATTCTATGTCTAGTATTATGGGGGGGAGGTGAAGGTGAGTTGAACAACCTTTTAGATCGCCTATGCTAAGAGTATCTAAAAATACTAAAGTCTGCAATTGGAGAGCTCTCTTGCTGGCCATAGAATTATGTCTGCAGAGATTAAAATTTTTTAAAAGTTTTCTTATTAGAAGAGGTCTTTGCACAAAGATTACAATGACGGTTTTGCTAACACTAGGAAACACTTCCTGATACATCTCCATTTAAATTTCATGCAGCATAAGCCACGTACAATTGTTCCTCTCTTTCATCTTAAAAGATGCGTTCCAGATCAGAGTGTTAACCTACATAAGACAATCAATTAGTTCTAGACTTGTGCTGAGGCTTGGCTTTGCTCAGAGCATTCCATATGAAAGGAAAAACCGAAAGCACGGAGAATCACAGGAGAAAATGCTTAACATTCAGAGGCTCAGATGTATGTTATTGGAATGTGCTGTTTGAGCCCGAGATTTACTCTGCTGAACTAGCTGTGAGCTGCAGTTTACTTCACCACTCTGGGTTACTGTTTCCATTTTCTTACAAAATTAAGGCTTTTGTATAAATCACCTCCAAAGTTCTTTAATCTATAAAAGAAAGACCAGGGAAAAAATATGAAATTCAAGAGCTGCTAAATGCAGTTTGATTCTGTGTAAGAAGGGTGTCAAGAAATTAAAACTTACCCTGGAGTTTCATCCCCCAGTAGATCTATGTCAAAATAAAAAGATTTATGAATATAAACACACCACATCCTTCTACCAAAAGTGCTACAATGTTTCATATCTGAGCCAGACACAGGATGATAAAGCAATTTATTACTCTTTATGGAGTTTTTAAAATTAAAACTAAAATTACCAAAACTCACTCTCCATACGCAGTCAACATTTGTTATGAAACTGTAAAGTATGACGAAAGAGACAAATTCCGTTATGTGAAATACTGCTGGAATTTCTCTTTAAACATTAAACCCAATGTTTTTGTTGACTGTAGGCAAGTCTTAAAGTTCCTCTATCAAAGTAAAATATGTAAATTAAAGTGCATGGTTCATTTTAAAGGGTCTTTTCTTGGATCTGAATAACCATCCTACTATTTTTTTTTTAAATGAAGAAAGAAATGTGGGTGTGTATTTTATTTCCTTTTTTAATTGGAGGATTTGGGTTCCTTGAAAATAATGTATTTTTGAACTCTGAATAGTCCATGCATCTGCTAGGCCAGAATAGGTTTAATTTCTACTATTTCTGTGTAGGAGATGGAGCCTGCAGACTGGGACGTAAACCAGAGGTTGCTTTGTAGTGAAACCGATGGTTAGTCGTTTAGTGACCCGGACTGCAGCTCCAGGGGGAACCACTGACTTACTGAAATAGTGTGTTTCTCACCACACCGCCCTGTGCCTTACACTCACGCCAAAGGGGGAATATGCTGGTGTTTCTCTATCTTAGAAGACAATAGCGTTAAAAAAAAAGAATTGGCTGATTGGGATTTGAAATTACCTGAGAATTATGTGTGTATAACATTAGAAAAAGAAACACACACAAAACACACACAGAAATCTTGGCTACCATCACATGAATAATGTAATTTTAGCTATTTTTTAACTTACATTCCAGGAATATGCAAAATGATTTTTATATACCAAGCACAAACTATAGGAAATAACACTTCGTTCATTTTAAGTTTGAGCTACACACTAGAAGTCAGACATTTGAAACTGTAAAGTTCAATGAATTTTGACAAATTCATACCAAAGTCCAAATTAACGGAAAGAAGGCTGCCGTTATCACCTCAAATTCTCTTTGCCCTTTTCTCGTTAACTCTGCTTGCCGAGGACGTCACTGTTCTAATTTCCATCACTGCAGCTCAGTTTCACCTGCTGCAGTACCTCATATATACACACACAAATAGGGATGTGGTATAAAGTACATTAAAAAGATCTTTATTACTGTGATTTTCTTTGTAAGAGTGTCAGGTTTTGATCCAGCAAACAAATTGTCAGTGACTACCCTGTAACTTGGCCCTGTCTTGGGGAGTCTATTTTGTTTACTCATTAATCCCAGGATGAGCTTCTCCACCTTTTAGTATAAAGCACGGCCTTTTCGGTTGTTTGAAGACAGAGCCCACCCCTTCTAAATTAGTGGATAAAATTTCCTAACACCGGGTTCTCTCCACTGAGCAGCAGCTACAAATCAGCTCTTCTCTTTGAGCGTTTCACCTGTTTGGCCCCCAGAGGCCAAATCTCATTGGTAACAAGTGTAATTCACCCCCCGACTCAGGGTTGAGGTGAGTTTGAGAAGCAGATTCTGGATTCCAGTACTGTTTCTCCATCTCTTTTAGCTTGGGATTATGAGGTCCTAGTTAGGACTCCCTCGCAGTGTGACCAGCGCTTTCTGCCTGAGCACGTGGACTGGGCCGTGTCCTTAGGAGAAAGCTCTGCAGGGCATAATTCACAGTTTGCACCTGTCTTTTGGAGGATAAAATTCATTCAGATCTCTGTTTGTATTCACTTCTGAGTGCCTTCACATAGTTCCTTATAAAATGTAGTCCGGAGTTTGTAACGATCTGCTTCTGAAGGATTCTTTTTATAAAATCTATTCTACTCTTACAGAGCCAAAACTCCAGTTCTTCCAGATTTTGAAATATGTATTGAATAGAAGTACTGTGCTCGCACTTGAACCAATATGGATTATTTGATGAAACAATCAGCGAAACATAAAAAACACACAAGTTTAAAATATAAAATGTTTCCAATAGGAAAAACAGATTTCTAAGAGAAAACACAAGCAAATAATTTAGATTGGATTTCACAAAGTACCTTTATAGGAAGACCAAGATGTGCTAGATAGTAAGAAGAAGGGAAGGCTTAGGCAGCAGGAAGGAGCTTGTTTCAGACAGGAAACTGAAAGTGGGTCAGTGGGAGTGGATTTGACTACAGTGGGCAGAGAGAAATGACAAGAAATGAGGGAGAACTCATCTCTTAGGATATTCTTAGAAGTGCTTATAAAAATGTATTTGCATACCATCTATGATAGAAAGCTATTGAAAGTTTTTGATCAAAGGAGTGACATAGTGACATTTGGGGGGGTTTTGTTTGTTTGTTTTGTTTTGTTTTGTTTTTGTTTTTTGTGTTTTTTTTTTGGCCAGGGCTGGGTTTGAACCCACCATCTCTGGTATATGGGTCCAGTGCCCTACTCCTTTGAGCCACAGGCGGCACCTAGGAATGACATTTTGACTGCAGTATGGAGAGTGTATGCACTTTGGCTAAAATAGGAAGAATAATTGGATTATTTCAAGTGCAATTAATAAAGGAGATATTCTATGGAAGTGGTAATAACAGTAGACAGATAAAATAATAGTGTTTTTGAAGGACAGTGAAAACAATTTTAAATAGTCCTTAATTTTGGCTCGGCGCTGTGGCTCAAGTGGCTAAGGTGCCAGCCACTTACACCTGAGGTGGCAGGTTCAAATCCAGCCCAGCGTCCGCCAAACAACAATGACGGCTGCAACCAAAAAAATACCTGGGCACTGTGGCAGGCGCCTGTGGTCCCAGCTACTTGGGAGGCTGAGGCAGGACACTCGCTTGAACCCAGGAGTTGGAGGTTGCTGTGAGCTGTGATGCCATGGCACTCTACCCCAGGGGGACAGCTGGAGGCTCTGTCTCAAAAAAAAACCAAGTCTTTAATTTTTAAAACATTATTTTATTATTTAACTCAATAGTGTAACTCATAACAGATTTGGGGGGAAAACCTGTTCAAGAATGTATTACTTTTCTTATCTTCATAAATGTATTCTTCTTTATTAAATAACATATGACACATTCTTAAAAATGTATGGCTATCAAGATAATCTTAGATCACCTAGTCTAAGCCTCACTTCAGATGAAAATCCCTGTACTTACTTTTCTACTTATTCTCATTAATGTTTTTATACAAATCCGGCAAAGAACTTATTTAAGTCAAGAGAATTATGGTTGCCTGAAATTTCTGATTTCTAATGAAATGAAATATGCCTCTTAACTTTTACTTAAAATTACTTTATTAATGAAATACCCCTGAGTAAGTCTTACTTTACATTGATGAAACTTCTTAAACCTTAAATTTTGCATATATATTTGAAGTGAACAGTACCTTTTCATGTTTTAGTATTCTCTTAATAATCACAACCTAATCTGATATTCTAAATTTCAAAGCATTCTATCACCTCTCTCATTTCCCTCAGTTTTTTCTTTACTCTTCACCATTCTTTTGATAAATTTATATATATTCAAAGACTAGACTGATCTACTTCTTACATAAAGATACCTAGACTATTTCTAGGTATCACTTATTATACCTTGCCTCTGGAAAAACTTAATTTCACTAAACCACTGTAGATTTCTTAGCATCTATTATATTTAAATAGCATCATCTTTTTGTTTGTGTTCATTCACTGTCTTCTTATTTCAATCGGAAACCAATTTTTTTCACTGCCATTTCTTAAGTTCATTGATTTCCATATACGTATATATACTCTATGCCAACACCTAGTTTATTAAATATTTGTTTTTCACAGCCCTATGATTGCTCATTATAATATGTTCTTCAGCATTACATTCCAGACTTCAGCCCTGCTTGCCAGTATTTTTTTTTTGTTAGAATATACTTAAATTTCTATTTTTGCCTATTCAAGACATTTCACTTTTGTCTTTTTAAATATAAATAAAGGGAAAGTAACTCCTTAAAATGTTAAGATTATCATATCTACTATGAATTTCTTCAAAACCATATCATTTTTTCAAAATAATAAAAACCATTTTGTTAGGTAAGGTCCCTTTCATAGTTGTGCCCCGCCACGTAGCCTTACATTGTGCCCATTAGGTGAAAGCACACCAGTCTCTCTCTCCTCCCCTCCCTCCTTCTCCCTCACTCGACTTGCATTAAATTGAGTTTTTCCCCCATTTGGGAGTGTATTAGTTTATCTATTGGCTTCATATTAATATTAAATGCCTTGAATACTTGACTTTCCATTCTATGATACTTTACTAAGGAAAATGTTCTCCAACCTAACCAGGTTAATACAAAAAAAATGTAAAGTTTCCATCTTCTTTAAGGCTGAATAGTATTCCATGATATACATATGCCATAGCCTACAAATCTATTCATGAGTTGATGGGCATTTGGGGTTATTTTTCTGGTTAAAAGCCCAGTAATGGGATTACAGGATCAAAAGGAAAGTCTATTTTGAGGACTTTGAGGATTCTCCATACTTTTTTTCAAAGAAGCTGTATCAGTTTGCAATGCCACCAATAGTGTAAACATGGTCCTGCCCTCCACAACTGCACCAGCCTTTGCAGCTTTGGGACATTGTAATGTGGGCTAGTTGTTTTCTTCATTATTTAAACGTTTCCTCATTAGCCTTATTTTCCTTACAAACACATAGGTGTAAAAATCAACGTTTGGTGGTTTTTCTTCTATAAATCTGCCCACTTTTAGTCATAGAATTTGAGTAATCCCCTATGATATTATAAATAACATCTAGAAGGATACTTTAGTTCTGAGCCTTCACTGACAGCAAATTGAGACCTTTGTTTTTTGAAAATCTATGATACAAGAACTTCGTAGATATTAGTGAACATTTTACTATATACACTAAAAATACAAATTATATATATATATATGTATATAGAGACAAGTTATGATACAAACTTTTAGATTCTTTTCACCAAAACTTTTATCTTTGTTCAGGTGTATTTTACATTTTTCTTTCATTTTCACTGTAAAAGCCTACTTCCCACCCTTTTCTCCAATGCCATGATCTTGTCTCACTGTGCTTGACTGCAGTTTGCACATACCTAGAGACTTTGCTTCCCTTTATGTTTTAATATGCCCCAAATGGCAATTGAATGCCAAATATGAAAATTTTTAAAACTACCTTTTATAACATTGGCAGGCAAATGAAGGAAGCTCCCTTCCAGAGGCTTTCTACTCTTTCCTTGTACCAACAACTTTCCTTTTACTTGGAAAAATTGTATTTAGACAGCATAGCTGAATTCATAGTGCTTATTATTTGGATTAAGTTTTCCTTATGTGATTATTTATGAGACAGTGGATAATTGCTCCCTAAGCCTCTTTCTGCACCCCTTCCTATTATCACCCTTCACTTTTCAACTATTTTCTAAATATTGTTATTTTATTTCAAAATATTAAGGGGAGTACAAAGGTACAAATGTTTTTTTTGCATAAATAGTTTTTATAATGTTTATGTCCAGGTTATCCTTGTGCTATCCCCCAAAGAGTGTTCGTTATATACACTAGGTAGGATTTTACCTCTCTCCCCATAGCCTTATCCATTCATCATTTCCAGTGCTCAAATATGCCCATCTATATAGTTCCAAATTATTAGAGAGTAAATGTGGTGTTCATTTTTCCATTCTTGATTTAACTCACTGAGGATAATTGTCTCCAGTTTCATCCAAATTGCTGCAAAAGACATTAGTTAATCCTTTTTATGACTGCGTAGTACTCTATAGAAATGCATACACCACATTTTGTTAATTCACTGATGAATTTATGGGCACTTGTGTTGACTCCACATCTTTGTAATTGTGAATTATGCTGCAATAAACATTTGAGTGCAGGTGTCTTTTTGAAAAAAAAATGACTCCTTTCCATCAGGTAAATACCCAGTAGTAGAATTTCTGAATTGAATGATAGTTCTACTTTTTGTTTTTTGAAAAGCACTCTGTTTTGCACAGAGTTTGTACTGATATCAGTCCCACCAACAGTGAGTCAGTGTCCTTTTCTCTCTCCATCCACATCAGAATCTATTGCTTTATGACTTTTTAGTAACAGCCACTCTGAGAGGGATAAGGTGCTACCTCATTGCGATTTTAATGGGAAACTTCTGTCATTGTCCTTTGCCCACTTCTTAACAGGGTCATTTATTTTTCTTGCTGATTTGTTTGAGTTCTTTGTAGATTCTGCTTTGCAAATATTTTCCCTCATTCAGTAGGTTGTCTACTTGTTCTGTCAGTTATTTCCTTTGCTATACACAAGCTTTTTAATTTAATAAAATCCCATTGATTTATTTCTGTTATTGCTGTATTTGCCTTTGGGGTCACAGTCATAAATTCTTTGCTTATGCCTATGTCTAGAAGAGTTTTTCCTACAATTTCTCTGGTAAACATTATGGTTTGATGTCTTACATTTCAGTCTTTTATCAATCTTGAATTAATTTTTGTAAGTGGTGTGAGAGAGGGGTCCTATTTCATTCTTCAGCTTGTGCCTATTCAATTATCCTAAAATCTTTTATTGAACACAGCTTTTTTTCCCCAGTGCATGTTGTCTGCCTTGTCAAAGATCAAAGCTGGAACATCAAAGAAAACTTAAGAAAAAATAACAAATCTGGAGTCACCCTGTTACCAGATGTCAACTACACTACAAGACTATGGTAACCAAATCAGCATGATATTGGTACAAAAATACAGAGACCAATGGAACAGAGCAGAGAACCCAGATATAAAACCAGGTACCTAACACCAACTGATTTTCTGACTTTTAATAAAGTTAGTTTCCAACATAGTGGTTTTGAAAAGGCTGGCACATTTGTTACTTATTATGATGGTTCTACATCTATTTTCGTATCATCTTTAATGTTTAGAGTGATTATGTTACTTGATTTAGACAATGAGACATTTGGA
Organism: Galagoides demidoff; assembly: GCA_963574575.1. Lineage (NCBI taxonomy): Eukaryota > Metazoa > Chordata > Mammalia > Primates > Galagidae > Galagoides > Galagoides demidoff. Next base: position 9,092 of record CAUYQV010039069.1, on the reverse strand, counting down.
GTACCGAAGTGTATCATTGCCGGGTAAAAGTTTTATTAGCTAGTGTATGGTAGATGTGTTTTCAGCCTCCAAACATAGCAAATGTGGAAACTTTTATCTATATGGAGCCTCCAAGGCTTAACTGTTTTTCATTGGAAATAATTATTTTCTTTGTGTTAAAGAAACGTTCCTCTTAATTTAAAAAGAAAAGGTATGGAAGAAAATTTAGCATAGTAGAGTACAGATTATATACTCACTCTAAAACGCAATTCTCAGAATAAGGGTTTGGAGATAGCTTTGGGGGAGGGTTAGCAGTGTTTGATTTGATTTTTTTTTCCCCCTAACAACAGGAATGTATTCAACAATACTGGATTAGTAGGTATGCTTAGGATCATCACAGTACTATAAGAGCCTTTGAGAGAATCTTGATACTGGGAACAAAATCCATTTTCCCTTTTGCTCAATTATAAGAACCTTGATAATGATAAAGTAGAAAGGTACCCAGTTAAAATAGTTGGGAAACCAAGGTCCTAGAAAGCTATGGATTGGGGGATAATCATTTGTATTATAATTTAGTAAAGATCTGCTTCTATTTCACACTAAATAACAATTATTTATAAATTCCTTGAGTGTTTCTTCACTGGCCATGTAACCTGTACTCACGACACGTAGCTCTGGTGAACAAAATACAATCACACTTCAATTCACAGCAAAGAATCAAGTGTCCCAGGAATGTGTTATGAGGCAATTTCACCTTTGTGCAACTATCATCGAACATCCTTACACAGGCTGAGATGGTATGGTCTACTATGTGTCTAGTCTATAGGGTGTAGCCCATCGCTCCTGGCCTGTGTCACAGGTGACTATACCGAAGACTGTAGGCAATTAAACACAATGGCAAGTCTTTGTGTATCTAGGCAAATCTAAAAATAGAAAGGGTCCAATAAAAATACGGTATGAAACATGTGGTGTGGGATATCATGAAAAGTATGCGTGGACTTTTTTTACTAATCAGGTTTTGTGAGTGTTTATGTATTTAACATGTGGACTGACAACTCTTATTCTTCAATCTGGGGAAGATTAAAGAAGAAGAAAAGGTAGGACACTCCTGCAAAACCTGTAGAGGGACTCAGCATGAATGGAGCTTGCAGGATGGTAACTCGGAGTGAGCCAGCAAGTGAGCGGTGGGTGAACGTGAGGGCCTAGGACATCCCCATACACTACTAAAGTTTATAATCACTGTACACTTGGACTTCCCTAAACTTAGAAAAGTAACTTTCTTTTTTCAATAAGAAATTAACCTTAGCTTATGATAACATTTTTACTTTATATATATTTTAAGTTTTTAAAACTTTTTCACTATTTTATGATAACACTTAACACATTCCAGTACAGAAAATATTTTTTCTTCACATCCTTATTCCACAAGCTTTTTTCTACTTTTTTTTTACATTTTTTGTTAAGGACTAAGACCCAGACACATCAGAATCATAAAGGCCACTGTCTTCCACCTCCACATCCTGTCTCACTGGAAGACATTCAAGGGCAATAACATGCGTGGAGCTGTCAGCTCCCGAGATAGCAAGGCCTTCTGGATGCCTCCTGAGGGACCTGCCTGAGACTAGTTTATATTTGACTGTTTCTTATAAGTAAAATACACTCTAACAGACCTGTCTTTGGGCACATGCTGATTTTGTGTGAACTTTTTTGCTTATGCGTGGTGTTGGACATCACAGAAGTATGCATGGATTTTTTTTTTTTTTTGCTAATCAGTTTTTGTGAGTGTTTGTGTATTTACTATGTGGCCTAAGACATCTATTATTCTTCCAATGTGAGGCAGAAAAAAAAAAAAAAAAGGTTGGACACCCCTGGAAAATAAGGATTAGAAAGCATAGTGTAATAAATACATAAACCAGTTACATAGCCATTTACTAGCATTATTATGTATATGTGCTGTGCTGGATTATATGCGCAGTTTAGAGGCTTGTTTACACCAAAATCACCACAAATGCATTGGGAATGCATCACGCTGGTGGTGCAATGACTACAGTGTCACCAACTGATAGAAATTTTCAGCTTCGTTATGATCTTAAAGGACCACTGCCACATAGTGATCCATCTGGGATCTAAACTTTCTTATGCGACACAAGACTATATAAGGAAAAGTGTCTGGGCAAGACTTTTGGACAAGCTACTTAGCAGAGGTCAGATGCCAGGGACTCTTCCCTTTACCTCCTCCGTCTTGCTGTTCCGCAGCTGTCCTTTTCCTGGCTCCCTGCCTGCAGGACAGATGGGATAATCAAAAGGGGAAGAGCCAGATTACAACTGTAGAGGGGAAAAATCATATGGTAAAAATAGCAGCAAAGGATGGAGACAGCACCCTTGAATGATTTTTTTTTCTCATACTTGCTATTACACAAGGAAAATAAACCCATCATACTGTTGAAGTTGTTGAATTCTTTTCATAGTTTGGAGAAAAAAATCAAGATTTTATATCTATTAAGTTTATAATATGTCTTAAAAGTAAATTGTTAAAATTTTAAAAAGAAACACTTCTGTGCTTTGCACCCCTCTACCTCCCTACTCCCTTCCTCATTCCTGCCTCTTGCAAACAAGAAAAGTATAATCATCAAAGTTTAATTCCAGTTTTAGAACAAAGTTCTAGAGTCCATAAAATAAAACAACTATTTAATACATACTAAATAATTTCCATTTATCAGCATGACACACAGTTTCTAGCTGGAAGGCATGGTGGTGATAATCATGCAGTTGACTGAAAACAGGATTCTGAGTTTGGTTACTGCATAATCTTAGACGAGTTACTTAAAGTTTCTAAGTTTCTGTTTCCTCATCTGTCAAATGTTAATAGAATATTTATGTTAAAAGGTTATTATAACAATAATGACCATAATCCCATAATGAATGCTAAGTAGTGTCTGAATGATCTTTCTGTCTTATATGTCATGAAGTATCATTAACGAGACCATATTTGCTAGAGAGCTGGCCTTTATCTTGAGACTAGAACATTAATTGCATATTTAAGCAATTAACTCTTTATGAACATCCAATAATTCTGCAGGGATGGCGATGGTTTTTCTCAATGGAGGATATTTATTTAGAGTGTGATCTGATGAAAGTTGATTCAAAGACATGGAGTATGTTTTAACCTAACGGTAGAGCAGTTCAGGAAAGGGAAATTTTCTCAAAGAGACTACAGAGAAAACATCATATACTTGAAACAGAAACTTTTAACAACAAACACCTGTTTTTCATATTTCTAGAGGCTGAGAAGTCCAAGATCAAGGCCTGATCAGAGCTGGTGTCCGACTTTCTCATGTCCAGACTGCCCTCTACTTGCTGACCCTCACATGGTGGAAAGCCTGATTGATCTCTCTGGGAGCCTCTGTTTATAAAAGCACTAATCTTATTTATACCTGTTCCACCCTTCTAACCTAATTATCCCGCAAAGTGTCCCACCTTACGAAACTATCACATTGGGGATTAACGCTTCAACATATGAATTTGGGGGAGAAGAAAACACAAACAACTAATCCATATAAGGAAGTTTCTTGATGGGTGTTAGGAATTGGTGTCTCTGTGCACTCAAATAAGATTTATTTATTTATTTTGCAATGAAAAACATGAATTCTTTAATTCCCACAAAACTAGGAGGAATTTTTTTTATTAAATCATAGCCGTGTACATTGATGTGTGGATATAATACAAAAGTTGCCTCACTTTTATTTCTGGGTGTTTGCTGCTTGCAATATTGCGCAGATATGGGGATTTTTGACCATATCACTGAAGTGACCAACCTCTGGCTTCACGGATGTTTAGAAGCAATTTTACTGATGTAATTTTTAAACTCTGAAGTTTCTGTGGTAGCTTTCGGTTATCTTGTGGGTTGTGCCTGAGGTAGAAGTTCCTCTGCTGGATCAGTTTTAAAATATTCTGGGAGTCCTTCTGGGGAGACCAGATGACCAGACCTCTCCCCTTGATAAGTGGCAATGCATTTGTGAACACCAGATTTAATGAGTTCAATCTTTTTCTGGTTGAAGTACACACAGTGGTTTGGTTACCTCTGCTCAACCCTGATGGTGCTAACTTGCAAACCAGGAAGTACTTTCAAATGTAATTATTAAAGGACTTTCTTCTTGTCTCCTTTCTGTGCTTCTTCTGTTTATTATTACTACTCTACCAAATTCACAGTTTTATTGTAAAAACATTGCTAAAGTTGTTTTTTATATGGAATTAACACTTTAAAAGTTTTGCCCCACTGCTCCTCTATTCCTGACTCTGCCATGCTCCCTTTAACAGACTTACTCTCACTGGGAAGAGACACTGCCACACTGCCCTCCCTCGCCCACTAGATCCTTGGCAAGTAAAGGTCGTCATGGATTTACTGAAAGCAAATTAGAGACACAGGAGGACTTTTATTTTAAATATCGCTCTTAGTATTAAGAAGATTCTGTTCTATCAGTGAATGGTTCCTCTGACAGTCTATTTCCAGATAAAATAATAATGTCTTAATTTAGAAATTGGATGTTTCCTTATATATTTATGCATATAAATATGCTACGTGCACAGCCCTATGGAGAGGCCCATCCACCTGGGAACCGAAGACTCTTACAGTCAGCTACAGGGATGAGTTTGGAAGCAGATAGTCTAATCTCTTCACACAACTGCAGCCCTGCCTGACACCTTGAGCGCAACCTCGAGAGAAACACTGAGCCACAGCCACCCAGCTATTTCTCTTAGATTCCTGACCCTCAGAAACTGGGTGAAATAATACGGGTCTAAATGTTTATTGTTTTAAGCTCTTAAATTTTAAAGTAATTTGTTTGTTACACAACACATAGCTAATACGATACTGTATATGAATATGTAAACATGTATAAATGTATATATGCATAAACACAAATATATTTAAGTTTGATAAATGTCTCTGATTAAAATTTAACAATTTAAAGTCAATGTTGATTTCAGTGTATTACTTGAGGAGATTGTCAGTCTTTACAGCAACTCAAAATATAAGCTCCTACTGCCACCTACTGGTGATTTGAATAACTCCCAAGCCTATTTAGTAATGTTTTATTCTTTTTAGGATGAGCGGTATTTGGAATCTACAAAAATATATTCCAACCTCTTGAACATCAGCTGTTTCATTTCAGCAAAGATTTTTATCATTCTTGTTAACTAGTTCGATTATCTTAGAGAAATTATATAGTTATTACAATCTGTAAAGTTTTTAAAAATCTTTCTTGCTACATTATTTCTATTTTAAGTTCAAAGCTTCCTTACATAAAATATTTATTATTGTATTTATTTAATTTTATTAAAACAACTATTTTCTAAATGATTAATAAAAGTAAAGCTTATTTACAGCATTGCTGTGGTGTTAAGTGCATTGTATTTTTTTTTCATATTATTGCTTCTCCTGCTCCAGTTGTCTTAACTTAGCAAAAGAAATAAAATACAGTTAGCAACTCTGACTCAACATTTCATGCAAAACCCTTCTCTTTTAGAGCAGGCACTCTAGTGACAACCCAATATATGTTCCTATTAATAGTATAAAATTAATGTAAGTTTCGGGGGGGTTACCCATACTTTATCTCCCATTTTTTCTTATTCTGTGCATTGCTTATTATATTTTAAGTGACTGCTAAGTGTTAAGTAATGTTATAATGAGTACTTGAGAAAGATATATTAGTACAATGGAAATATATCAAATAGATTGATAGATAAATTGGCTGACTAATATAGATCTCATTTGCAAAGATTAGAAAAAAGACTCTAAAGCCAGTACTCAGTCCAACTCAGGCAAATTAAATTTACTCCTTTGTTAAACTGTTTTCTCTTACCTATAAATCGTTCTTTCCCATCAGGCTAGTCATTATAGATAATTGATTGGTGTGTTATTTCCATGGTGAGTAGAGTGATTATGTTACTCAAAACATTTTTTGGTAGGCAGTAAATTGACATGTGCATAGTTGTTTTTTTTTTTTTTATATTAATGAATCTTATACATGTAACACACCTGGTATTTATCCTTGTGTTTCCCTGCTCAGTAGTTTGATCACTTGCCCCCTCTGGTAGATGACATATAAAAGCTTTCATACGTGAGAATTTACTTTTATAAGCCAAATATACAGTGCAACACAGCACATTTATTTTCTGCTATTTTTCTGTACATGAGGTAGAGTTAGTGAAGTATTTATGAAAGGGTTGACAGAGAAGAAATTTGTGAAAAAAGCCAATTGGCATTATCTCATTTTTGACTTATATTTTGTGCCACCTTGTGGGAATTGTGGCTGAATCTGTCAAGAAGAAATTAGAAAGGACTCGGGGGATAATTTCTTAATGTAAAATTAATGAGCAGTTTTCTTTGATGGCTCTTTTCCAAATGTGAGATAATATAGGAAATTATCCACAAAGGAAACTCCATTCTCCTGTTTATTATTAATTTTGACATTGTTAGCAAATGCTTTTTCACAACTAGATTAACCTTACAAATTTGTATTTGCAAACCATGAAAAAAATATTTTAACAAGTTTATTCTGAAGTCATTAATAGCTGAATGGCACAAACATCAAGCCATTCTGATATTTTTTTCCTAAAATTTCTTACCTCCTATTTTTTTTTTTTCTTTTTGGAGAAAGAGCCTCAAGCTATCCCCCTGGGTGGAGTGCCATGGCATCACAGCTCACAGCAACCTCCAACTCTTGGGCTCAAGCGAGTCTTCTGCCTCAGCCTCCCTAGTAGCTGGGACCACAGGCGCCCGCCACAACGCCCAGCTATTTTTTTTTAGTTGCAGCCGTCATTGTTGTTTTTGGTGGGCCTGGGCTGGATTTGAACCCGCCACCTTAGGTGTATGTGGCTGGCGCCTTAGCCACTTGAGCCACAGGTGCTGAGCTGCTCCTCCTATTTTTCTAACCACTAGACCCCCAGGGATACAATTTCTCTCTTTAAAATAAGACATGAAAATACTGTAATATAAATGAATACAAATTTATGCAAACTTAAATCAATATTGTATTTTTTAATTTGTCATGTGTAGTCACATTTACTACCTTGGTACCTGTGATGTATACCACATGTGTTAAATGTTTTTAAATGATACTTGTAGTTTATTCTCATTATTATTATTGTATTCTGTCGAGTAACATATATTTAGAATGAAAATGATCATAGAAATTACTGTTGATTATGGAAGCCACAGCTTTAATATGGCTGGTATTAGGTCAGATGTGATGCCGGAGAAAAATGCCTTCATGGAACTTGTTGGTCTTTTGGATACATAGCCCAAGAACTGCTTAGTCCATGCGAGCCTGTTGAACTTAATACATCGCTCCAAAAATAGAACGTGGTATTCTGTAGAAATAGATTAAGTCACAAAGAAGGAGATGGAGGGCATCTTTGCAGCTATATGAACACTTGGGGAAATGAAAGACCACCCCAGATGCTAAACTGATAGCCAGAGAAGAAAGCATATGTGAGATGGAAGAAAGAAAGAACAAGTGAAATACACGCATGTTTAAAAAGGAGAAATGAAAGAAATATATGCTCAAAACATATTAGTATATCCGGTATCACTTTGTGAATGCTACAGGGGAAGGATCTGTTAGTGAGTGGATGAGTGAGAGAATATCACTGGAGTCAATATAAGGCTGAACTCCCCGAAAATGGACTTTCTTGGCACCTACTGGTTAATCACATTCCTCATCCATACATTGACTCATTCAATAATTACGTCTTTCTTCTGTATTCTGGAACTGTTTAGGGTATTGAATTCTCTGCCGTCAACAAAACACAAACATTTGTCCTTAACAAGTTTGAATTTTGGTCTGCTGCCTTTCATACTGCAGGAGTCTCACTTACCAGGTGTGATTAATTGTTTACATTACAAAATGCAATGAGGAAAATTCCCCCCATAGGGTGAGGGTAGAGACGTATCATTACCACAAAACATTACTGACTTGGACTTGAAAATTAGCCTCCAAACTTACTTTGTTAAGTTAATTAAAATACACTTTTTTTCACTATGGGGTTATTGATAACACAGCTCTGTCAGTGAACTGCTTGTCAATTCAGTTTGAGGACTCTTTAGGAAGTAAGTCATCTTTCCTCACCTTCCCCACATCACCAAGCCTGATAAATTTTCTCTCAATGAATCCTTCTAGGTTTCTGTTGCCCATCCTCATTTTTCTCCTGGTAATAACATTAATCTTAGAACAGACCAGCAGAACAAAGGCTCCTTTCATAATTTTGAAAAGTTACCTTGACGGTCCCATGTTATATAAGAATTCCAATCTCCAAGTGGATTGCGTATGAGACATCCAGTGTAAACATTTTGGGAAGACTTGGGAGTATATGTTTCCCAGTTATCGATGCCTTCTCCCGGGTTCCCATTTTCCTTGCCTAATGACCAGGCCAGACAAAGAACATCAAACTCCCTCCATTTTTGTCTTATGAATTATAAGCAGAGATTAGAACTACGTCCCATGAAACTACATTTAAAGATAAACATATCCTCGGCAGCTAAATGACTGAGACATTTTCTGATAGCAAAGCAGTCTCAAACGCTATGGATCAAATATTTGTGTCTCTCGAAAATTTATGTCTTAAAACCTAATCCCTAATTGGAGGTGAGAATTTTGGGATGTGACTAGATCATGTGAGCAGAGCCTTCATCAATGGGGACTTGTGACTTCAAAGAAGAGACGCAAGGAGCCTGCTCCCCCCTCTCTTTGCTCTTTGTCGTGTGAGGCTGCACGGAGAAGACAGCCATCTAAACCAGGCAGTGGTCCTTCATCAAACAACAGGTCTGCCCACACCTGACCTTGGACTTCTCAGCCTCTCAAACTGTGAGAAGTTAATGATTGTTGTTTAAGCCACCCAGTATGGGGAAGTTATTATAGCAGACAGGACTGACCTAGACACCAACTATAAAGCATCCCACTGCTATTTCCTCTGTTCCTCCCTAACATCTCAGGTGAAACCTCCCTGCTAACACACTGTGATTTTCGAATCTAGACAAGAGTTGGTACACTCCCTATTACAATAGCCTCAGTGAAGTAAATTTTCTTATTGAGTTGGTTTTTCCCTTGACAGTA
>CAUYQV010039068.1:0-18401 GCA_963574575.1 Galagoides demidoff | reverse complement strand
TCTTGCCCACATAGAAATGGGGTTATTTGTTCTTTTCTTATTGATTAGTTTGAATTCTCTGTAGATTCTAGTTATTAGACCTTTGTTGGTAGCATAACCTGCAAAAATCTCACATTCTGAAGGTTGTCTGTTTGCTTTACTAGTAGTGCTTGTTGATGTTGGAATGTTATTTAGCCCTGATATACTGCTACTATTTCTTTTGTTTTAGGTTAAATGGAAACCACCCTTGGGAACTGGATGCCAGTGTAGCTGTTCTACCATATCAGTGTATTGCAATGAGTGGGGGAGGAGAGCAACCAGATATCCTGAGTGTTGGAATCCTGGTGAAAGAAAGATGGAAAGTGGTGAGTATACATCTCAGAGTACATATACGTGTGTATGTTTGTGTGTGAGCATGTGTGTGCACATGTGCATGTGTATATATGGAGGAGTAATTTTTGGTGCCCTAATAAAAATAGCATTTCATTAGGAAATAATAATATGTGCATTGCTTATGTGCCCAAAAGAATTATTTTTGTTTTTTTTTCCTGTGATTAAGTTCTGTTTATATTCTAATTCTGATTCTTGCTTCATACAGTGCTAAATCTTCCTAACTTCCAATAGCTAATATTGAGTAAGGTGAATAAAAGTATATTTATGGAAAGAGCACATAAAAAAAATACAGTGTTTTAAAATATAATGAGCCACTCTTCTTTTTTAACTTTTTATTAAGGAAAATGTTAAGTGTACATAAAAATAGACTAATACAATGAACCTTCATGTACCCATGAATCAACTTAAAATAGTCATCAGTTTATGGTTAATCTCGTTTCATCTCTTTTATCTCCTTCCTAGAATGTTTTAAAGTAATCTTAAGCTTAGTATTTCTTCTGTACATAATTCATGTTTCTCTGAAAAATAACGACTTATTTTTAAAAACATAATTGTCATACCATTATCATGCTGAAAAATAATAATTTCTTTTTTTTTTTTTTTTTGAGACAGAGTCTCACTTTGTCACCCTCTGTAGAGATCTCTGTCATCACAGCTCACAGCAACCTCCAGCTCTTTGGCTTAGGCGATTCTTTTGCCTCAGCTTCCTGAGTAGCTGGGACTACAGGCAACTGACACAACATCTGGCTATTTTTTGTTGGAGTTTGGCCGGGGCCTTGTTTAAACCCGCTGCTCTCGGTATATGGTGCCGGTGTCCTACTCACTAAGCCACAGGTGCTGCCCAAAATAATAATTTTTTTTTTTTTTTTTTTTTGAGACAGGAGCCTCAAGCTATCCCCCTGGGTAGAGTGCCATGGCATCTCAGCTCACAGCAACCTCCAACTCCTGGGCTCAAGGGAGTCTCCTGCCTCTGCCTCCCAAGTAGCTGGGACCACAGGCGCCCGCCACAGCGCCCAGCTATTTTTTTGGTTGCAGCCGTCATTGTTGTTTGGCGGCCCGGGCTGGATTCGAACCTGCCACCTTAGGTGTACGTGGCTGGCGCCAAGCCAAAAATAATAGTTTCTTAGTATCACTAAATATGCTTTTAGTTTCCACAATTTCCTGATTATTTTGTAAATTATTTTTAACATTTTCAATCAAAGTCCAAATAAGGTGTGGATGTTGCAATTGCTGCCATCAGTTAAGTTTCTTTTAATTTCTAGGTTCCTCTTCATCTCTCTTTTTTTCCTTTACAATTTGGTAAAGAAACCAGGTCATTTATTTAAAAATTTCCTGTGGTTTGGGATTTTGCTAATTGCTTCTTTATCTTTCTTTCTCCTTTTTTTTTTTTTGAGAGTGTCATGGCATCATAGCTCATAGGAACCTCAAACTATTGGGCTGAAGTGATCCTCTTGTCTCAGCCTCCTGAGTAGCTGGGACTACAGACCTCTGCCACAACATCCAGCTAGTTTTTCCTATATTTTAGTAGAGACAAGGCCTTGCTCTGCTGACACTAGTCTCAATACTCCTGAGTTCAGGCAATCCACTTATCTCGACCTCCCAGAATACTAGAATTACAGGTGTAAGCCACTGCACTCAACCTTACTAATTGCTTCTGTATGGTGTTAACATGTTTTCTGTTTCCTGTATTTCATGTAACTTGGTAGTATATCTACAGGTTTGATTATATCTGAGTTTAGGTTGGTTTTTTGAAGTAAGGGCACTTTTTTTCATAAATGAGAAGCTTTCACAAGGAAACATATAATGTCTTACTGTCCCTCTTTTTTGTGGTGTTAACAGCTATTGGTGATCATTAACTAGGTCTATTCATTAGGGATTACAAATTGGTGATATTCTATCATTCCTATATTTATTAGTTGAGATATCCCTTTAAAGAGAAATTTTCTATCAGTGATTTTATCCTGAGGTACAATTTGGTGAGGAAAACAAGATAAGTGCTTGCTTCTTTTTCTCAATTTACCAGTTTTCAAAATAATGGATTGGTTTCCTAGTATTCTCCAAGAGTGACCAGTAAGATTAGTTTTTTAATATAATTAAGAATTCATGGCTCGGCACCTGTAGCACAGTGGTTACGGCGCAAGCCACATGAGCCAAGGCTGGCAGGTTGGAACCCGTCTGGGGCCAGCTAAACAACGACAACTGCAACAACAACAAAAAAACAATAGTTGGGCGTTGTGGCAGGCGTCTGTAGCTACTTGGGAGACTGAGGCAAGAGAATTGCTCAAGCTCAAGAGTTTGAGGTTGCTGTGAACTTTGACACTATGGCACTCTACTGAGGGTGACATAGTGAGACTGTCTCAAAAAACAAAACAAAACATGGATTTAAATGTATTCATGGTGTTTCAGTCCATTGTGAAAAAGTTACAATGTACTTATTCATATAGATGTTCAAATTGTCTTAATTTGAGTAGAAGAGCATTCTTCAAGTTTTCTCCTGAGTTCTTTTTACATGATCCTATTAGTCTAATGGCTTTCGTGCCCTAGACTTGGAATCTGCCATCTCTCTTAAGACTGCTTTTTTCTTAAAGGAACTATTTTGATTTTGGATAATTTAAATATTTTCTATTGCTACTTAGTCGTTTGTCAACTAAAGTTTTGTTCTATTAGTAGGTTTTGCAAGGCTATTTTAGTGATTCTTTTTATCAACAGATTGAAAAAAGAAGATTCCTTAGAAGTAAAAATTTTATTTCTGTGGTACAAGTGTTTTACTGATAGGTAAATCAGTAGGCTTTGAAAATTTACTTGGCCAAATATAAGAAAAGAACCATGTTATCCTGGACTGGTGTAGGAAGATTCCAATAATTGGTAATCTTTTATGTAAGTCAGCTATTGAGTGTTGCTTTGGTGAGGGCCTTGTGCTAAGTAAGTACTGTGAGAAAGGTTGGCTGTTCTCTAGTAGACATATCAAAATGTGACAAGTGAAGCTCTGTCTGGCATGATTCACTTGTCCTGATAATTAGAGCTAACCTCTGTACGTTGACCGCTTATGGGACTGTAACAAACTGGTCAGCACATGGTTACTCTACTGATAACAAACATGTAGTGCATCTCCGAGCTATAAAAATAAGGTCAACATAAAGAGGTAGTCAATGTTCAGAGGCGGTCAACTATGGAAGTTCTACTATTCTTATGGAACTTGTCCCCAAAACGTGGGATACCTAGTGATGTTTTTAGTGAGAAATCACAGACTTGTTAAGGATTGTGTTTTAGCTATTTATAGTTATGTAACAAATTGCATTAAAATTTGGAGGCTTAAAATAGTCATTTTATTTTGCTCACTGTTTTGTGTACTAGGAATTTGGGAAGAGTTTGCCTGGGTGATTTGTCTCTTATATGGCACTAACAGGATTGGTTGGATTGGAGGATCCTTTATTTTTTATTTTTATTTATTTATTTATTTATTTGAGACAGAGTCCCACTATGTCGTTCTCAGTAGAGTGCTGTAAAATCACAGCTCACATTAACCGCAAATTCTTGGGCTTAAATGATTCTCTTGCCTCAGCCTCCCAAATAGCTGGGACTACAGGTGCCTGCCACCACCCCTGGCTATACTTGTTGTTTAGCAGGCCTGGGCCAGTTTCCAACCTGCTAGCCTCCGTGTATGTGGCCGTCACTATGCACACGGAGCCTGGAGGATCCTTTTATAAATGGATTCTTTGCTTATTTGTCTGGCATCTTGGGGCTCCTTAGCTCTCCCATCTTCCATTCCCAACCTGGTGGCTAATTTTCTAGGGCATTTCCACCTCGCTGTAGCTATGGCTTCTCAGGATAGGTACAATTTTTACATGGTAGCTGGCTTACAAGACATAGGAAATGGAAACTGCTAGATTGGTTGGGCTATCCTTAGAATTGGCACTGTCACTTTGCTGTATTCTGTTGGTTAAAGCAGTCATAAGATCCATGGGGAAGTGGACTGTACCTCTCATGGGAGGAGTAGCAAGGTCATACTGCCTTCTTCAATATGAAAGGTCTTTACACGGAAGAAGAGCAAGGATAGACGATACTGTTGTGGCTATCTTTGGAAAATACAATCTGCCAGAGGCCTTACCTCTATTCTTTCTCTAATCTGTGTACCCCCATCATGCTATACTGCCTCTGTCTCTTTGCCACATAACATTGATAATGGCTTAGGGCTTTGTCAAGGCAATAAAATATAATGTTCTATTAATGGTTAAATAGCATTATAAGTATAGACTGAGGAGCAAAAACATTACTTCAGCCCAAATTTTTTTGTTTTATCCTTTGTTAAGGTTTTTTGTGAGGTAAAATAGGAAGCTCATCAGTCTATAGTTAGAAGGATATCCCCTTAGTGCTATTTTATGAGTTCTTAAAAGTTATATCATAGTTTGTTTAAAAGATAAAATATAAAGAATCGTTAGTACCAGTCAGAACTTACCAAAGAGCAATTTATTTAACTGTATACTCCTGGAACTTTTTTTGAATCCTGAATTCATCCTTTAGTTCTTTATACAAATTATTCCCTTCCTATCACCAAATGAAAATAAATTAGTATGGCTCGTATGTACAAAACAATGATTAGTTTTTAAGCAATAATTATACAGTTAGCACTTTGCCAAATTCTATTTGGGACATAAATAGAACAAAGTAGAAGAAGCAGCTTTGTTTCTCTGTGGTGAGGAAGGACACTGACACTGAAAAGTTAAGCAACATAACAGTTAAAAAAGCTCTGTAATAATACGATTGATATCTGAGGTATGGCATGGTAAAATGATTCACTGAGTGATTAAGTAAATAATTACCACTGAAATCCAGAAGATAAATAAATCAGCCTAGATATAATAATCAATGAAGCCCAGTGGAGAAAGAAATAAGACATGAGCCGGGCCTTCTTGGGATGGTGAGGATTTAGGACCCAGTGCCTATAATGACTTCCTATATTATATCACAGCTTAGATATTTGATAATGTGATAAGAAGACATAGCTTCAGGAAATGAAAAAAAGCTAACTTACTGCCATCTCTAGCTTGAGGTATATCACCCACTCACCCCCAACTCAATTTTTTAGAGCCTTGAAGGTCTAGTTATCAGTAGCTCTTTGAATTTGCTTATAATATTCACACAAAAATCCTATTATCCTCCAGTTAAACTAACACATTTTACCAGGAAGAGTATTAAGTATCTATCTGCTGAAGCTGTTTAAATTGCTTAGTGTTTACTCTTATTTGAATATATAGATATATGGTGAACTTTGGGGAAGATTAGAATAGGAGTGCTTTGCCTGCTCTGTGGAGCCTATTAGATGCCTCTGAGAGAAGAGTAAGTAATGGTGAAGAGGGCCGAGTGCCGGCTACTACCCCACCTCCAATCTCACACATCCACCAGATTTGTTTTAGGTAAGAGTTCACTTGGCAAAAGGATTTCATGGCTTGAAAAGTCTATAAACGACCGCCTAATTAAAACAACAAATCTGGTTGCTGACTGGCATTTGTGGGAAGTGATTGTTTCAAATGCTATAATATTTTGTGACATTTCTGATGCTGGCTATGGACTAAATTTTAAAATTGTTTGTGGCTTAAATAACTTTATTACTTTTTGTGGACAGACCTGTGAGAAAAGGTTTTGATATTGTTTCCAGGCATTTGTTTTCTTCTTGGCATACATTTAGTTAAATAATATTGAAACATTTTATTATAAAATAGGGATATTAAAATTATGTATTATTTTATAAATTTAAGAGATAATTTGGTTTCTAATTAGAAATCTTATAGTAATTTTGAGTGTGTTTTCTTATTGTATTTTCTGTACAGTTGAGAAAGATTGGAGGTGGGGGATTTGGAGAAATTTACGATGCCTTGGACATGCTTACCAGGGAAAATGTTGCACTGAAGGTGGAATCAGCTCAACAACCAAAACAAGTACTAAAAATGGAGGTTGCTGTTTTAAAAAAACTACAAGGTAAGCTTTTTTGTATGAAGTACAGTTTGTAATTTTTTCTAATCTTTCTGGACCTTGATTACATTCTCTAATGACTAATTGAATACTCTGGTGTCAGCTAGGTATAAACATGATGAGCATTTTTCTCTTGAAATTTTATCACTGGTTAATAGTAGTGCAAGTATGTGACTGATTAACATAATTGGCCTTTGGAAATTCCTTTTCATGGTAAGGAAGAGAGAGAGTGAATTAGGAGAAACATTTGTCATAAATCTGCCATAATAAAATATGCCTTTCTTCGTTTTTTAAACAACCAATCATAAATGCCTCCGAGTTGTTTCCACTCATTTCTTTGAGTTTTAAGCATGTTTTAATCACAGTAAGGAAGCTGCGTTCAAATCACTCTGCAGGGTGGGTTAATAATAATTCTTTTAGTTGTGTGTTGATTCTCATTAACTTCAGTTTCAGAGAATAACTCTTTTTGGCCCTGTTGTCAATTTTAAGATCCACTGTACTACTTGGGTTCCTATTTTTTTTACTGTAAGAACAAATACTTTTTTTTCTGACATGAATCAAGTGATATAAAACCTTGAATACTTAGTTTGTGTTCATCTTTGTGTTCTCAGTTTAATGACAAAATCTCGTATTACTGATACTTGTTTGATCTGAAAAAAAATTAAATAGGGATGATCATTTTCCTTTGCTTCTAAGCTTTCCATTTATCCAAGTTTCTCTATCAGTTAGGTCATTTGATTAGAGCATGATACTAATAAAATTATAGATTTATTTAATAGTTATTTTTAGCTCAAAGGTAGCATTTCCACAAAATAGTAAATCAGGAAAACAGTGGATAGATCAGCACCCATTGTCTCTGTAGTAAAAAAACAAATAATTAGAGAAGGAAGAATAGAGAAAAAGATGGCTCTCTCTTTTTCTCACCTTTTTAATTTTCTCCCTATTTCTCCCAAGTTGTTCTTAACTTAGTAATGTAGAGGTCACAACGGGTGCAGCTGGAGCTACCTCTTCCTCATTTGTACCTATCCTAGGATATCTGTTTTACTCTAACCCAAGCCCATGAAGAGTATATCAGCACCAGCTTGGCATGGACAGTGCCACTTCATCTCTCACTCCTATTTGGCCCTGAAGAGATACTTCCAGGTGAGGCAGCTCTGGAGCCCCTACAGGAGGTTATCTTGTCTCTTTTAGCCCTGGTTTAACTCAGGATTCTATCTGATAAAGCTTAAAGGTTAGTGTAGTGCCTTTTTCAAATGAATTAAAGACCCTTGGATGCTAGTTCTCTCCTTCTATTTTTTATGTTGTTATCCTATCTGCTTATAACCACATGACATCCTACTCCCCAAAACCTTCTTCCACTTTCAAAAAATAAGTAGTTTTTTTTTTTTTTTGAGACAGAGTCTCATTCTGTTGCCCCAGACTAGAGTGTCCAACTAGACTGCTACTGCATAATATCTCACAGCAATCGCCTGGGTTCAGGTGATTCTCCTGACTCGTCCTCCTAAGCAGCTGGGACTACAGGTGCCTGCTACAATGCCCAGCTAGTTTTCCTATTTTTAGTAGAGACAGGCTCTCTCACTTGCTCAGGCTGGTCTTGAACTCCTGAGCTCAAGCAATCCACCTGCCTTAGCCTCCCAGAGTGCTAGAATTATAGACATGAGCCAGTGTACCTGGCCAATAAGTAAATTTTTAATCTGTTTTACTACATAGATCTATATTTCAATGAAGTAGTTCTTGATTTCCCAGCTGTTGCCTTCTGCATACTGATGCCTTCCAACTTCTTTTCATTGAGGGTGCTTTGTAATGTGGACCATTTTGAGAACATTTTTGTGGAGCTGAGCCATTCCTGTCTTTCTGTTGGCATAATGACTTTTTACTGAGTGACCCCAATGAAAAGGCTAAGTCTTTGAGGAAAATGTATACGACCAGTAGCTAACCATTTTAGGATAGGTTGGTTTTAAATCGAGATTCAGCTTTTGATAGCACATGTATAAGGATTTGTTTCTTTGCAAGATAAAAAGATATTTTATGATGAATTTAGCCTAATCCCTAGTTCTGCCCCTTTTAATAAATTCTCTTTTCAAAATTCACATACCTTTTTTCAGATTCATTCAGTTCTCAATTGTCTTTCTTGTAGTCTTCTCAATACTTAACAACGCTAGATTTCCTTAGCTTGCGCAAAACTCTCATCCCTAGTATGTTTCTTTCTCACTGGCCCTAAAGTGTGAATGCTTTAGCATTTTACCCTATATTTTATTCTTTTTTAATAGATGAGGTCTTGCTATGTTGCCTAGGCTGGTTTTGAAGTCATGGGCTCAAAGGATCCTCCCACCTCACCCTCCTGAGTAGCTGGGACCACATGAGCAAACCATTCATTTTTTTTTTTTTTTGAAACAGGGTCTCACTTTGTCACCCTTGGTAGAGTGCTGTGATGTCATAGCTTACCTCAAACTCTTGGGCTCAAGCGATTCTCTTGCCTTAGCCTCCCAAGTAGTTGGGACTATAGGCACTTGACATAATGCCCAGCTATTTTTAGAGATGGGGTCTTGCTCTTGCTCAGACTAGTCTTGAACCCATGAGCTCAGGTAATCCACCCACCTTGGCCTCCCAGAGTGGTAGGATTGTACAACACTCCTGGCCCTTTCCCCCTAACTTTTTAAAGACTTTTTTTCGAATAGTTTTGGTTCACAGCAAAATTTTGAGAGTAAGGTACAGAAATTTCCCATGTATCTCTTGCTCTCACACATGCCTAGCCTCTCCTATTATCAATATCTCTCACCAAAACAGTACTTTTGTTACAGTTGATGAAACTATGTTGACACATCATTATTGAGAGGTCAAAGACGGAAAATAAAAATTATTTCAAGATATGAAAATGGAATCCAGGTTCTGTGTAGGTAATAGCAACCTTTATTTCCCCTTTGGTGAGGGCGGGCTGAGTTTGAGAAAGAAGTCAGCACATGGGTAAAGGTGAATGGGGGTTTTAAAGGTTGGAAGGGTGAGGAGTTGGCACATCCCCTTTCCAGGGTGGGACATCTGTTGGAAGGGTGAGGTTTTTATCCATTTGGGTGGGTCTGCCCAATTTGTTTGTTGTGTTTTTTTAGGGGTAGAGTCTTACTATGTCTCCCTCAGTAGAGTGCCATGGTGTCACAGCTCATAGCAACCTCCAACTCTTGGGCTTAAGCAATTCTCTTGTCTCATCCTCCTATGTAACTGAGACTATGGGTGCCCGCCACAATGCCCAGCTTTTTGTTGTTGTTGTCATTGTTGTTTAGCAGGCCCTGGCTGGGTTTGAACTCACCAGTCCCAATGCATGTGGCCAGTACCCTGACCACTGAGCAACAGACTCCAAACTGGTCTGCTCTATTTGGATGGGGTTCCTTCATTTGATTCTATCATCCCCGACTTTTTAGCTGATTATAAAAAGGTGGGGTGATCAGCATGGTGTCTCTTTGACTGCTTCCTGTGAGCTCCCTGTAAGGGAAAGGAAAATGGGAAGGAGGAAGAGAATGGGGTATGGGAGTGATGTTTACATGGACACTCTTGAGTCTTTAGTTTGAACTGGTTGCTATCTATGCAGGGCAAGGATATGAGCATTTGTCCTGGGTGACTGCCTGGTCAATAAATCAAGAGATGAGACAGAGGATTACTGGTCTAAAAATGAGAATGAAAAAAAATCATAATTAGTGACCTTAACATAGGAAATAACCAAGGAGGCCATGATGCTAGCACTATAAGGATGGAGTAGCCTGAGGGTAGTAAATTATCATTAATTCCCATCACAGAGATCTCTTTGTTTTAGAAGGCCTTTATAAGGTGACAGAGTGGAAAAAGTTGTTCCTGTGTTTATTAGAAAAGAGAAGAAACTGGCTTACCTTCCACTAGCAAAAATATCCACAATTTAGTTTTCCAGGACGGCGTCTGGGGGGCATCCTGATTTTCCAGGGATGGTCAGTCTTTTGCAGCTAGGGTCAGGAGGTCAGGATTTTTGCCAGGTCTTGGGAGTGACTGTGAAACCAGATCTTTGGGAAGACTGAGCAGTCAGTATTCAGTGAGGACCTTCGGAGGCTGGACACTTTGTTTGCGGGAGCATTTGGATTTGGGCACTGCTGTGCTCAAAAGCCTGATTTGCTGCTCTTAAAACATGGTCCTGGATGAGATTTTGTTTTTTTGGAGTGCCCTGCAGAGTTTCAAGAAGTAGCTGGGTTTTGTCAAACGGCAGAAGCCAATAACTGGTGCTCTGAGAGGTGCTGCCCTACCTTGAAGGCCAGATCAGTGAGATCTCCCTGAGGGGTCTGAGGGCCTTGGGGGAGTTTTAGAGTTTCACTGTATTTCTTGTCTTTCCTGGTTCTGCCATTGTTTTTTTCCAGCCTTGTGCAGGGGAGGGCTGGTAGGGGGTAGTGATGAGGGGGGAATGGGGTGGAATTCTGCAGGTAGGAATTCTTTGGGTAGGAGTGAGGTTGAGGAAGGAGGAGGGGGAGTGTCTGCTGAGTGGAAAGAAGGCAATGGAGATCCAGATGGACCGGGGAAAGTGGTGTTACCAGAGCCAGGAGAATCTGAGAGGGTTCACAAGATGAACACAGAGAAGGAATGTTTCAGAGTATGAGAAATGTTTGGATATAAGGGATCATTGACCATTTGCCTAATTTTTGACAGTAATTACTGAAGTCAGTGAGAATTGACATATTGAAGATGCCATATTTAGGTTAATGTGAGCCATTGTCTAGGCCAAATAGTATTACAGAAAAAAATGAGGCATTTAGGTTTAGGTATCCAATAAGGTCAGAATAGAATTGTAGAGACTTGAGGTGAGCTAAAAAACAGCTTAGAGGTGAAGAAGGGGGAATCCATGACTGAGCAGTACCCATATCAAAAACTGGAGGTAGAAAATAAATGAGATTAAAGTGAAGATGTAAAGAGAGCTTTTGAGGAGGAAAAGGAGAGATGAAATGGACTAGGCTGAAGCAAGAGAGAACCTGGTGGCTGTCAGCTGGAAAAAGTGATCCAGATACCAAGGAGGGTACTTGACGGTAAGCCTGGCCCGCCAGGGGTTAGTCCATGACCAGAGAGACACATACCACCTGGAGTGGTCTAGCCCCAAAGGAGGTCAGTGGTCTGGACCAGTGAGCCTGGCTTGCTGAGGCTAGGGTCAGGGAAAATACCTGATCTCTGAATATGACCTTTGTCAAACAGGGCCTTGCCTTGGCGTGTGACCTTAACTAGCTGGAAGAATCTAGGCCCACTACTGCATCAGATGGGCGAGCCTGGCTTGCTGAGGTTAGCCCTTGACTGGAGAAGACAGGGACCACTGGGAATGGCCCAGCCCCATAGGAGGGCACTGGATAGGCAAGCCTGGCCTGCTGAGGTTAATCCGTGACCAAAGAGGCATTGATCACAGGAATTTTCAGCTTAAAATGAGAAGAGGAAAGGAAGTTTTAAAAGTTCATAAAAGGGCTGGGCGTGGTGGCTCATGCCTATCATCCTAGTACTCTGGGAGGCTGAGGTGGGTGGATTGCCTGAGATTACAGGTTTGAGCGAGAGTAAGACTTCATCTCTAAAAATAGCCAGGTATTGTGGTGGGTACCTATAGTCCCAGCTACTTGGGAGGCTGAGGCAAGAGAATTGCTTGAGCCCAAGAGTTTAAGGAATGTGAGCTGTGATGCCATGGCACTCTACCAAGGGCAACAAAGTAAGACTGTCTTAAAAAAAAAAAAAAAAAAGTTCAGAAAAGGAGTTCTAGACAAAGGCTTACCTCACCATTAAAAGGATGAATTTTAGGCAGGGTCAGAGGGTATCACGTTTCCTTTTATCTAGTTGGAGTTGGGACAAGGGTCTATCTGGTTGGCTCTGATGGGGTGTCTCACCCCCTCCCTCCCCCAAGGGGGCTTCTCTCTGTCCCGGGTTCTCAGCACCAAAATGAGAGGTCAAAGACTGAAAATAAAAATTATTCCGAGCGAGAAACAAAAGGAAAATGGAATCCAGTTTCTGTGTGGGCAACAACAGCCTTTATTTCCACCCTGGTGAGGGATAATGGTGGATGGGGGTTTTAAAGGTCAGAGGGTGGGGGGTTTGCACATCCCCTTTCCAGCGTAGGACATCTTCTGGAAAGGTAGGGGGTGATCCATGTGGGCGGGTCTACTCTATTTGGGCAGGTTTCCACATTTGAGCCTTATCAGTTATCACCCCAAATCTATAGTTTGCAATAGGATTCACTCTTTTTTTTGAGACAGAATCTCACTATGTCAACCTTGGTAGAATGCCATGGCGTCATAGCTCACAGCAGCCTCTAAACTCTTGGGCTTAAGAGATCCTCTTGCTTTAGCTTCCCAAGTAGCTGGGACTACAGGTGCCCACCACAATGCCTGGCTACTTTTTTGTTGTAGTTGTCATTATTATTTAGCAGGCCTGGGCTAAGCTTGAACCCACCAGCCTTCGTGTATGTGGCTGGCACCCTACTGACTGAGCTATAGGTGCTGAGCCAGAATTCACTGTTAAGATTGTACATTCTGTGCATTTGGACAAATATATAATGACATATTTATAGCTACCATTATTTAAATACAGATTTCTCTCAATTTACAGTGGGATTATGTCTTGATAAACCAATCAGAAGTTGAAAATCACACGTTGAGCCCTTGTAAGTCAGGAACCATTTTTTGTCTTTTGTCACTCAGAACATTTTTAATAATGCACTTTAAAAAAAATTTTTTTTTTGAGACAGAGTCTCACTATGTAGCCCTCGGTAGAGTGCCATGGTGTCATAGCTCAAACTCTTGGGCTTAAACCCTTAAACTTTTGTCTCAGCCTCCCAAGTAGCTGGGACTACAGGCACCCGCCACAACACCAGCTATTTTTTTGTTGTTGTTGCAGTTGAAATTGTTTAGCTGGCCCAGGCTGGGTTTGAACCCACCAGCCTCTGTGCGTGTGGCCAGTGCCATAACTACTGGTGCTGAGCCAATAATGCACATTTTTAAAAAAAGTATTCATCTTATAAATTGTTCTGCAATCTAAAACATACAATACCTTGGAGCATTTTAGAAAACAAAGCCAGAGGCTTGGCACAGTGGCTGACATCTATAATTCTAGCACTCCAGGGGTGGGGTGGGGTGGGGGGCAAGGTAGATGAATTGCTTGAGTTTGAAACCAGCCTGAGAAAGAGTGAAACCCCATCTCTACTAAAAATGAAAAACTGAGGCAACAGAGTTGCTTGAGCCCAGAAGTTTGAGGTTGCTTTGAGTTCTGAAGCCATGGCACTCTACCAAAGGTGATAAAGTGAGACTGTCTCAAAAAAAAAGCCAGTGTAAAAAGAGAGCTTAAAACAACTAGAACAGTACAGGTTTTATATGGCTTGGATTTTACAGTTTTCTCAGTGCATCATCAGTGTCAGAAATTTGAGGACTATCTTTTTATATTTTTATTGTCCTAAAAATCCTGTGTACTCTCTCTCTTCACCCCTCCCTATCCCATGACCTCTGGCAACCATTAATCTCTTTCCTGTGTCTATAGTGTTTCCTTCTCCAGGGTGTCATGCAGTAGTTGGAATCCTACAGAATTGGCTTCTTTTATTCAGTAATATGCATTTAGTTTCCTGTGCATCTTTTTCATGGCTTGATAGCTTATTTCTTTTCAGCACTAAGTAATATTCTATTGTTTGGATGTTCACCTACTGAACATCTTGATTGCTTCCAAATTTTGGCAATTATGAATAAAGCTGTTATAAACATCCTTGTGCAAATCTTCTTGTGGACAAATTTCAACTTGTTTGGGTGTATGCCAACAAGTGCTATTATTGGATTGGGTAGTAAGAGTATGTTTATTTTGTAAGAAACTGCCAAATTTTCTCCTAACGTGGCTGTATTATTTTGCATTTTCATTAGTAGAAAATGAGAGTTCCTATTGCTTCACATCCTCACCAGCATTTGTTGTCTGTATTCTGGAGTTTGGTGTGTAGTGACATCTCAATATCAAATTTATTAGCATTTCCCTGATGACATGTGTTGTGGGCATTTTTTTTCATGTGCTTATTTGCCATCCTGCATACCTTTGATGAGGTGTCTGTTGAAGTTTTTGGCCTATTTTGTAATTGGGTTGTTTTGTTTTCTTATTGTTGAGTTTTGAGAGTTCTTTGAATATTTGGATTTCAGTCCTTTATCAGATAAGTCTTTTGCAAATATTTTTTCCCAGTCTTTGTCTTGTCATTTTGTTTGCTGTCTTTTGGAGAGCAAAAGTTTTTAATTTTAATGAATTCCAGCTTATCAATTTTTTCTTTCATGGATTATGTCCTTAGTGTCCTATCTAAAAAGTCAATGCCAAATCCAAAATTATCTAGATTTTCTCCTGTTTTAACTTTTAGAAGTTTTATACTACTATTTTTTATGTTTAGGACTGTGATCCATTTTGAGTTAATTTTTGTAAAAGGTATAAGGTTTGTATCTTGATTCATGTTGTTGCATGTGGATGTCTTGTTGTTCTAGCAGCATTTATTGAGTTTTTTTCCTCTATTGTAGTGCTTTTCCTCCTTTATCAAAGATCAATTGATTTTATTTATATAGGTCTGTTTCTGTTCCATTGATCTATTTGTTCTTTTACCAATATGACATTGTTCCAATTGTTGTAGTTTTTTGTACATTAACTTGCAACCTTGCTATAATCCAGGGGTTTCCAACCTGTGTCTATAGGCCACATCATGATTCTGTGAGGTTTGTTTGGCTAATTTGTGGTGGTGTATATCACACAAAGTATTCATGGACCTTTTTTTGATAATAACCTTTCATTAGTGTTTGTGTGTTTACTGTGTGGCCTAAAACAACTCTTAAATCTTCTAATGTGTGGCAGAGAAAAAAAGGTTGGACACCCCACTATAATTCTTTATTAGTTACAGGGATTCTATTATTTTCCAGCTTCTCTACATAGACAATTAATGTAATATGTAAGCAAAGACAGTTTTGTTTTTCCCCCATCAGTATACTTTTTTCTTTTCTTTTTTTTTTTTTGCAGTTTTTGGCCGAGGCTGAACCCGCCACCTCTGGCATATGGGGCCGGCACCCTACTCCTTTGAGCCACAGGTGCTGTCCTCCAGTATACTTTTTATTTCCCTTTTTTGTCCTATTGCATCAGCTATGACTTTTAGTATGATATTGAAATGAAGTGGTGAGAGATGTTCTCGCCTTATTCCTGATCTTAGCAGGAAAACTTTTAGTTTCCCACCTATTAAATATATGAGCTGTAGGGTTTTTTGCTTGTTTGTTTGTTTGTTTGAGACAGTCTCACTTTGTTGCCCTTGGCAGAGTGCTGTGGTGTTACAGCTCGCAGCAACCCCAAACCCTTGGGCTCAAGTGATTCTCTTGTCTCAGCCTTCCAAGTAGCAGGGACTACAGGCACCCACCACAACACTTGGCTAGTTTTTACAGACAGGGTCTCTCTCTGGCTCAGGCTGGTCTCGAACCTGTGAGCTCAGGCAATCCACCCGCTTCGGCCTCCCAGAGTGCCAGGATTACAGGTGTCAGCCACCATGCCCAGCCAGCTGTAGGTTTTTGTAAATAATGCTTTATCAAATTGAGGAAGTTCTCCTCTATTCCTACTTCACTGAGTTTTTACTATGAATGGGTATTGGAGTTTTTCAAATGCTTTCTTTATTGCTATGAACATGTGATTTTTCTTCTTTGGTTTGTTGATGTAATGGAGTACATTAGTTGATACTTGCATGTTGCACTACTCTTGCATACCTGGGATAAGTTTCTTTTGGTTTTGATGACACCTTCATTTTTTCCTTCTTCAATACAGATCTGAATTTCTGACCTGTAGTATTTTCCTTCTAAGAAACTTTAAAAATTTTTAACTTTTCTTAAAAAACAAGCCTACTGGCAATAAATTACCTCAATTTTCGTTTGTCTGAGAATGTCCTTATTTCTCTCACTTTTGAAGGATAATTTCATAGGGTACAGAATCTAGGTTGGTGGGTTTTTTCCTTTAAACATTTTAGCTATTTCACTCTGCTCTGTTTTTGCTATTCAGACTGAGGTTTCTGTTGATATATCTTTAAGCTTAGAGATTTTTTTTCTTAACTGTGTCTAGTCTACTGATAAGTCCATGAAAGGCATGAATCATTTCAGTTACAGTGCTTTAGATCTTTAGCATTTCTTTTTGGTTCTCTTTTTTTTTATTATTATTTTTATTTTTATTTTTGTGTGATAGAGTCTCATTCTGTTGACCTGGGTAGAGTGCAATGGTGTCATAGCTCACAGCACCCTCAAACTCCGGGCTCAAACAATCCTCTTGCCTCAGCCTCCCAAGTAGTGGGGGACTATAGGTGCCCACCACCACAGATGGCTTGTTTTTCTATTTTTAGTAGAGATGAGGTCTCACTGTTGCTCAGGCTGGTCTCAAACTCCTGAGCTTAGGCAATCTACCTGCCTCCACCTCCCAGAGTGCTAGGATTACAGGTGTGAGCCATTGCCCCAGCCATTCTTTTTTTTTTTAATGAAAATATTCTTTATTTTATAGTTTAAATATTACAGTAGAGCCTCTGTAAGTTGACCATGCAAGGGACTGTAACAAACTGGTGGTCAACATAAGGAACTAGGCTCTTGTATTGATATGTCCATGTGGTACATGTTTGGTTTGTGAAGATAAGGTCAACCTAAGGAGGTGGTCATTGTAGGGAGGTGGCCAATTATGGAGGTTCACCTATATTTTATTTTAGAGGATTGTGTTTCCAGCCAGTTAGGTAGGGAATCTGTCAGGTTGGGATGGGGGGGGGGGTGTTTGGAGATGTATCCAAATTTGGCAGACATCACTTTGCCTAAGAGAACTTATTTGATGTGTGATATGATGTGAATCCATTAAATTATATTTCTTAGAGTGTGAAAATGTTTCAGCCATTTTTCCATCACAAAAACAAAGATATAAGAACTTTTTTTTTTTTTTTTTGAGACAGTCTCACTATGTCACCCTTGGTGGAGTGCCCTGGTGTCACGGCTTACAGCAATCTCAAACTCTTTGGCTTGCCATTCTCTTGCCTCAGCCTCCCAAGTAGCTGGGATTACAGATGCCTGCCACAACATCTGACTATTTTGTTGTTGTTGTTGCAGTTGTTTTTGTTGTTTAACTGGCCTGGGCTGGGTTCGAACCCACCAGCCTAGGTGTATGTGGCCATCTCCCTAACCACTGAGCTACAGGTGCTGAGCAAACAACTTTAATATAAGAACATATATCATAAGTAACTATGTTAAGCAAGGAAAATTTGGAGGATCCATATTGTTGAAAAATAAAATAATAGGCTGTAGGATCTTCTCAGGTGACCAATTTTAAGAATGGATTGGAGAACCTCTTTGGAAAGGAAGCCCATGTTCCCATTATTTCTTTTTTAATTAATGGAGTTGATTTTTGAAAGTATTTTAGGATTATAGGAAATTGAACAGACAGTACAGAGTTCCTGTATACCCACTCCTCCATCCACATTTTCCATATTATAAACACCTTGAATTATTGTGATAGATTTGGTACAATTGATGCACCAATATTGATACATTTTTATTAACTGAAGTCCAGAGTTTATAGTAGGGAAGCCCTTTGTCAACAATATATGCACAATATTAAACACCTAACAAAATTAGCAGTTATTTCACAATACTATTTCATATCTAACCAGTGTTTAATTTCTCCCATTATCTTGAAATATCCTTTTAGAGTTGGCTTGTTTAAATTAGGACTTATATAAAAGGCAGGTGCATTATATTTGGTTGATGTGTCATAGAGTTTCCCCTCCCCTACTTTTTGTTTCTTGCCATTTATTCATTGAAGGTATGAAGTTCTTCGTTTGATAAGATAGTCAAAATTTTGTCTATATTTGGCTATATTTGTCTCATTACATCTGCATCCTTGTGATGATGTCTTTTAACATGATCTTCTATACTTTGTATTTCTTTTTTTTTTTAATTGAATGGTAACTATGTACATTAATACACTTCTGGGGTACAGTGTGGGGTTTTCACATGCAATCCGAAATACTTCCATCAAACTGATCAACACAGCCTTCATGTCATTTTCTCAGTTATAGT
>CAUYQV010039066.1:0-14475 GCA_963574575.1 Galagoides demidoff | reverse complement strand
ACAGCACTCTACCCAGGGTGACAGCTTAAGACTCTTGTCTCAGGAAAAAAAAAAAAAAAAAGACTAGCCTATGAAAAACTGTGAGGCCCTCCCCCACATCTTTTCTTTTTTTGGGACAGAGCCTCAAGCTGTCACCCAGGGTAGAGTGCCATGGCATAGCAGTTCACAGCAACCTCCAACTCCTGGGCTTAAGAGAGTCTCCTGCCTCCGCCTCCCAAGTAGCTGGGACTACAGATGCCTGCCACAACACCTAGCTATTTTTTGGTTGCAGCTGTTATTGTTGTTTGGTGGGCCGGGCTGGATTTAAACCTGCCAGCTCAGGTGTATGTGGCTGGTGCCTTAGCCACTTGAGCCACACAGGTACTGAGCCTCCCACATCTTTTCTTTTCTTTTTTATTTTTTTTGAAACAGAGCCTCAAGCTATCCCCCTGGGTAGAGTGCCATGGCATCATAGCTCACAGCAACCTCCAACTCCTGGGCTCAAGTGAGTCTCCTGCCTCAACCTCCCAAGTAGCTGGGACTACAGATGCCTGCCACAACACCTAGCTATTTTTTGGTTGCAGCCATAGTTGTTGTTTGGCATGCCCAGGCTAGATCAGAACCCACCACCTTAGGTGTATGTGGCTGGCACCTTAGCCACTTGAGCCACAGGCACTAAGCCCACATCTTTTCAATAAGCAGAAAAATTAGCTTGCATGGTGGGGCATGCCTATAGTAGTACACTATTCTAGCTACTAGGGAGACTGAGGCAGGGAAATAACTTTAGTGCTTGAGTTAGAGGTTGTAGCAAGCCATGCTGACACCACTGCTCTTGAGCCAGGGCAATAGAGCAAGACCCTATCTCAAAAAAAAGGTAAAAAATACATATCTAACATATTTATTATTAAGTATTATGCACTATCCATAACTGCACATTATATTCCATGTAGCTGGCAGCACAGCAGGTTTGTCTGCACCAGCATGGCCACACGCATGAGTAATGTGCTGCCCTACATATTACAGTGGGAGTTTTCAGCTCCATTACATAGCACAGGACCACTGCAGCCATCACTGATTGAAACGTTATTATGTGGTACACAACTGCATACAATTCCAGTTAACATTTGGTTATATTTTAAGATTTGTAAAAACATTACCCATTTTGGCAGTATGATTTTACCACCTACCTGTTTTTCATTAACCTTATTTCTCTTTTCAATTGGGGGTCATCTGTTTTAGTTGTCTGAGATGTAAGAGTCACAGGAGATGTCATTACCACAGTTTGTGGCAGAGAAGTGGCTGAAGGTGTGGTACGAATCTGGTATGTCTGCATGTCTCCTGATGCAGCTGGATGGTCAAAAAAGAGTGAGTTAGCTAGGAAGTGTTTTTGAAACGACTCTGGGACATTCTGTATAGACAGTTAAGTATACTTACTCTGTACTACCACTTGATTGCTGGGCACAAGTATTTGCTGTCCATCAGATGTCTGTGCATACTGGAGAATAGTTGTGCCTTGCTGGGTATTGCCAGAATTTGTCATGGTTAATGTCTGAAGCCCCTGTACTCCATCTGTGCCTGGATTGGCCAACTGTAAGGCTCCATTTGGGGCAATGGCAACTTCAATTAAAGAGAGAAAATAACTATTGTAAGGCTACTCAATAAACTAAATTCAAAGAGGTGTCAAAAAAAAAGCATAAAAACTACTTATGAAAACAGGTCTGAATGTAGTTCTACTTGATAAATGTTGACCACTTTGGGTGAACTATACGAAAAGGAAATAAAATGGCATTTCTTTATAGTAAGCTCTTCATACTTTGTTTTCTACCTCTACTTTCTAGTGGCACTACTGCTAAATGTATTACATGTTATTTAGTTAAAGGAAATCTAAGAAATGTAATCTATTCATTCACTTCCTAGTGAAAATCACCAATATAGTCATCAGAAAGCCACGAAATAGCTCATATTACTTCACTCCTCACAAATATTTTTCACTGAATTATACTTGGGTTAATGAGTTCTACTGAGCCCTTAAACAAAATGCCTATAGGGTATGACCAAACAGAAAACATTTTAGCATTATGCAACATCCACACAATAATCCTCTTCAGAATCCAAGGCTTCATTTCTGTTCTCTTTTCAAATTATAATTATGTACTTTTTTTTTTTTTTAAAAGAGCCTCACTTTATTGCCCTTGGTAGAGTGCTGTAGCATCACAGCTCACAGCAACCCCCAACTCCTGGGCTTAGGCGATTCTCTTGCCTCAGCCTCCCAAGGAGCTGGGACTATAGACGCCGGCCACAACGCCTGGCTATTTTTTAGTTGTTGCAGTTTGGCCGGGGCCAGGTTTGGACCCGCCACCATCGGTATGTGGGGCTGGCGCCCTACTCAATGAGCCATAGGCACTGCCCTCAGATATAGAGATTTAATAGCTTAGTGAAGTTGATCAGTCCCTGATCATGTACAGCAGGCATGCTGTAAATCACATTGCAAAACAGTCTGAATCTTTCTGATTCAAACTTCCTTAACCTCCAACTGAAAACTCTATGTTCATGTTTAATTTTTCATTATATAACTAATCCTAATACTATTTTCTTCTACAAATAAAGTCATGGATATAACTGGCTAGTGTCCAAGAGAATTCTGTAGGAGAGTGTAGTTTGGGGTAAAATTATGTCTTTAGATTAAGACAAAACTAATTTTGAATCCTGGCTTCTTCACTTATAAGCTGTGTGGCTTTAGGAACATGCTCTAATTCTTTTTTTGGCCGGGGCTAGATTTGAACCTGGCACCTATGGCATATGGGGCCAGCGCCCTACTCCTTTGAGCCACAGACTCTGCCCAATTCTCTAATTCTTTAAACCAGAGGTGTCTAACACGCCAAATGCTGATTTTGTGAGGACTTTTTGCTTATCTCTGGTGTAGAATATCACAAACAGTACACGCGGACCTTTCTTTAGTGTTTGCCTATTTAACGTGCCCAAGGCAACTCTTCCTCTTCTTTTTTTTTTTTTTTTTTGAGACGGAGCCTCAAGCTATCCCCCTGGGTAGAGTGCCAGCCATGGCATCACAGCTCATAGCAACCTCCAACTCCTGGGCTCAAGCGAGTCTCCTGTCTCTGCCTCCCAAGTAACTGGGACCACAGGCGCCTGCCACAACGCCCGGCCATTTTTTGGTTGCAGCCATCATTATTGTTTGGCGGGCCCAGGCTGGGGATTCGAACCCGCCACCTTAGGTGTAGGTGGCTGGCGCCTTAGCCGATTGAGCCACAGGCGCCGAGCCAACTCTTCCTCTTCTAATGTGTGGCAGAAAAAAGGCTGGACACCCCTGCCTAAACCTCAGTTCCCTCATAAATTGATACTTGCTTATCTCACAAAGTTGTTATAAAAAGTAAATGAGAGAATTCTGAGAAAGTACTCTGTATTAGTCCTAGCTCAAAAAGTTCTACCAATGTTAAAGTATGACAGTCTTTCTATATAACACTGCTTTCCATGGAAAAGTCAATGTTTGTGTCTGTCATGTGGAAATTGATTCTTATACATACTGTACTGTCCACTGCTAGTCTGATAGATGGGAGTCGGAACGGACATAGAAGTGACAGCAGAAACGCCAGAGTTTTCTCCGTCTCCTTTTCTGCTCCTTGTGTCTTCAGAAGATAGGTCTTTAAAAATTTTTCTGTTAAAAAAAAAGAACTTTATTAAAGTTGGTAATATGAATGACTTTACAAAAACAAATTGCTAAACCTCAAGTTAAAATTACAATAATCTACTGGACATCTAAACTACTATGTAGAAGAATCCTTTCATTTAGAACATATTAATATAGTGATGTGCTCCAGGCTAGTTACATTTTAGTTTATAACTATCTGAAAACAGAAAGTAATACACTGAAAAAATACTCAGATGGAGAGCCTTTCCATGCACAAGGCATTTACAAAGGTACAAAATGTCTCTTTCTCCTATAAGATAAATGGCTCCACTGTGAGGCACTTCATTAATTAACGAGGTACATTTCTTTTTTTTTTTTCAGAGGCAGAGTCTCACTTTATCGCTCTTAGTAGAGTGCTGTGGCGTCACAGCTCACAGCAACCTCCAATTCCTGGGCTTAGGAGATTATCTTGCCCCAGCCTCTCGAGTAGCTGGGACTACAGGCGCCCACTACAACACCCAGCTATTTTTTGTTGCAGTTTGGCTAGGGCTGGGTTCAAACCTGCCATCCTCGGTATATGGGGCCTGCGCCCTACCCACTGAGCCACAGGCTCTGCCAGTACATTTATTTTCTAAATAGTGTCAGTGACCTTCATTTAAAAAGATCAGATTTGGCTTGGCACCCATAGCTCAGTGAGTAGGGTGCTGGCTACATGCACAGGTGGGTTTGAACCCGGCCTGGGCCTGCTAAATAATGACAACTGCAACAACAACAACAACAACAACAAATAGCTGGGTGTTGTGGCAGGCGCGTTTGTCCTACCTACTTGGGAAGCTGAAGCAAGAGAATTGCTTAAGCCTAAGAATTGGAGGTTGCTGTGAGCTGTGATGCCACAGCACTCTATTGAGGGCCACAAAGTGAAACTTTGTCTCCAAAAAAAAAAAAAAAGATCAGATCTGCCTAGCACTCTGGGAGGCCAACGTGGGTGGATTGCCTGAGCTCAGGAGTTTGAGACCAGACTGAACAAAAAGCAAGACCCTGTCTCTATGAAAAATAGAAAAAACTAGCCTGGCATTGCAGCAGGCACTTGGGAAGCTGAGGCAAGAAGATCATTTGAGCCCAAAAGTTTGAGGTTGCTGTGAACTATGACACCACGATACTCTACTGGAGCACAGAGCGAGAATCTGTCTCAAAAAAAAAAAAAAAAGAAAGAAAGAAAAGAAAAGAAAGATCAGAGTTGTTTTTTTAACCTTCATCTAAACCATGGAAGAAGCCCAGAGTTCTCAGGAAGAAACAAGACTAGAGATACTATAAAAATACACAGAGTATTAGTGATAAATGAAATTGTTTAGGCTGGGCACAGTGGCTCACACCTTTAATCCTAGCACTCTGGGAGGCCAAGGTCAGTGGACATCTTGAGCTCACAAATTTGAGACCAGCCTGAACAAAAGTGATACCCCATCTCTATTAAAAATAGAAAAACTGGGTGGTGCCTGTGGCTCAGCGGGTAGGGCGCTGGCCCTATATACCAAGGGTGGTGGGTTCGAACCCAGCCCCAACCAAACTGCAACAAAAAAATAGCCGGGCATTTTGGTGGGCGCCTGTAGTCCCAGCTTCTCAGGAGGCCGAGGCAAGAGAATCAGCTAAGCCCAAGAGCTGAAGGCTGCTATGAACTGTGACACTACGGCACTTTACCGAGGGTGATTAAAAAAACACCCTCTAAAAACACCTACCTTTTTTATCTCTAAAAAAAAAACAATTTAGTCCATTATCTTCTAAAACTGTTGTTCAAAAATTTGTTGTCAGATTAATGGATATTACTTTCTATGTATTGATTTTTTTCATTTTGAAAACTTTTTGATTATCTTATGATTATCTTTGGTATTCTCCAATTTTACTTCATAAAATACATCTAGATATAGGTTTATATTATCTCTGGGACCTTGCTTTCTAAAGGTGAGAAATATATGTCCTGGGAATTTAAGTCATTGCATTTTTCCTCCCAGAAAGACTAGAAATAGAGTATCCCTCCCTATTCTCTCCTTTTGGGAGTATTTTTAGATGTATGACCCATACTGGACCTTCTCATTCTCTCTTAATTTCTCTTTATCTTCCTAGGCTCTATCTATTCTAGGTGATCTGGAATTACCTAAAGCTTCCTTCAAGTTCCTCAATTCTACTTTAAATAGATATAACTGTATATATCTTATTTAAAATTCCTCGATAGACCTTAGCATCTATATTTTTCATTTCTACAAGTTTCACTTACTTTTTAAATCCTCCCCAGTCTCTTATCCTAATATTAGGATTTGACTCCTTCTCTTTCATAACCTTTTCATTAAACTTTTTACTCATATTTTAATTTTACTTAAAGGTCTCTAATAACTTCATTATCAAAGATTCTTTAGAGATTTAATGGTGTTTATTGCATCTGCTGCTACTTGCTAATAATGAATTATTTCTTTCAGGTTTTTGTACTTTTTGATTGTGAGTTTAAGCTAGTAATTTTTTTTACTCCCAAAATTCTACAGACAAAATTTTCTCTGTTCATTATGTGTTCATTCAACTGAATCCAAATACCTTAACATGATAGCAAGGCTCTAAATCAGGGGTTTTCAACCTGTGGGTTGCGACCCCTTTGTAACAATGAAAATACATTGAGGCATTAGGAAGGTTGAGAACCACTGCTCTAAAGTAATCTGACTACTGTTTTCCTGTTCTTGCTAAACTTCCTCTTCTTCTTCCCAAAACCTTAAGCTTCCAATTCCCAGAACAGGCCAACCTCTCTTACATCATCCAATCTAACTTTGATTATATAGATTACACCTTTTGATTTCCTCAGTCTACCAATAAGAAGCTTTTCTGCTACCTTAATACTCCTCCCTGCCCCAGTCTCACAAAATTTATCAGATTGGTGGTGACCCAAATCACATTTTTTCTTTTTTTTGAGACAGAGCCTCAAGCTGTCCCCCTGGGTAGAGTGCTGTGGCATCACAGCTCACAGCAACCTCTAACTCCTGGGCTCAAGCGAGTCTCCTGCCTCAGCCTCCCAAGTAGCTGGGACCACCGGCGCCCGCCACAACGCCCAGCTATTTTTTGGTTGTAGCCATCATTGTTTGGCAGGCCTGGACTGTATTTGAACCTGCCACCTTAGGTGTATGTGGCTGGCGCTTTAGCCGCTTGAGCCACAGGCGCTGAGCCTTTTTTTTTTTTTTTTTTTTTTTAAGAAACAGGGTCTTGGCTCGGTGCCTGTGGCTCAAGCGGCTAAGGTGCCAGCCACATACACTTAAGCTGGCGGGTTTGAATCTGGCCTGGGCCTGCCACACAACAATGACGGCTGCAACCAAAAAATAGCCGGCATTGCGGTGGGTGCATGTAGTTCCAGCTACTTGGGAGGCAGAGGCAAGAGAATCACCTAAGCCCAGGAGCTGAAGATTGCTGTGAGCTGTGATGCCATAGCACTCTACCCAGGGTGACAGCTTGAGGCTTTGTCTCAAAAAAAAAAAAAAAAAAAAGACAGAGTCTTACTTTTGTTGCCCTTGGTAGAGTGCCATGGCATCACAGCTCATAGCAACCCCCAACTCCTGGGCTTAGGTGATTCTCTTACCTTGGCCTCCCATTTAGCTGTGACTATAGGTGCTCACAAAATGCCTGGCTATTTTTTTGTTGTTGCAGTTTGGCCAGGGCTGGGTTCCAACCCACCACCCTCGGTATATGGAGTCAGTTGCCCTACTCAATGAGCCATGGGCACCGCCCCCAAATCACATTTTCTATAAAGTCTCTCCTGCTTATTCAACCAAACAAGACTGACCATACCCTAAACACAGGTCTCTCATAGCATCTAAACTCCTACTGCAATTGTTCATGCTTCAAAAACAGTATTTCATCATTTTGTTTCTTCCTCTGATCATATAGTCACCAGGACTGTTTTTGTTTTGTTTTTTGGTTTTGTTTCATTTTTTGAGACATAGTCTCACTCTGTGCCCTGGTAGAGTTAATATTATAGCATCACAGCTCACAGCAACCTCAAACTCTTGGCAAATAATCCTCTTGTCTCAGCCTCCCAAGTAGCTGGGAATATAGGCTCCTGCCACAATGCCTGGCTACTTTTTCTGTTTTTGTAGAGACAGGGTCTTGCTCTTGCTCAGGCTAGTCTCAAATTCCTGAGCTCAGGCAATCCACCCCCCTTGGCCTCCCAGAATGCTAGGATTACAGGTGTGAACCACTGTGCCCAGCCTATGTCACCAGATTTAATCAATTTTGCCAAAGAAATGTCTCAAATTCATTTCCTCCAAAGATATCTAACTACCCACTTGGAATCATCCAGATTTTTTCAAGGGCTTTCTACTAGTTGTATTACTTCCACCTCTCTTTACTCAACAAGTTAACACTCAGCGTCTACTACAGTATCTTTGTTATGCGCTGGGTTCACAAAGATAATAATACATGGGCCATACACTTAAACAGACTGGAATTCCAACAGCATGAAATAAGTTTCGTAGTAAGTCAGTAAAAGGATGCCACAGAAGAGTGACCTAACTAGCGTCTTGGGGGTTGGAAGGTGGAGGTAATCAGACAAGGCTTCCAGAAAGTGTGCATGGGAGTTACACAGAATGTAAAAGAAAATGTTTCAGGCACAGGAATACACAGGGGACAGAACAAAGTTAGGAAGCTAAGAAAGTAATCACAAAGTCACCCAGTTCCTAAAGTCTATAGGCCCACTGTCATATTGCTAGCAGAGTTGACCAAAAGTAAATATGGGCTCAGTGCCTGTAGCTTAAGTGGCTAAGGCACCAGCCACATACACCAGAGCTGGTGGGTTCGAATCCAGCCTCGGCCCGCCAAACAACAATGACAAGTACAACCAAAAAATCGCGGGGCATTGGGGGGGGGGGGGCGCCTGTAACCCCAGCTACTTGGGAGGCTAAGGCAAGAGAATCATTTGAGCCCAGGAGTTGGAGGCTGCTGTGAGCTGTGATGCCACAGCACTCTACCCAGGGTGACAGCTTGAGGCTCTGTCTCAAAAAAATAAAAATAAATAAATAAATAAAAAGTAAATATGGAAATTTAATACTTTGATGGAAAATACATATATATTCTTCTTTAGCACAGAAACTTGGGCCCTTCATAATCTTCCTTTCTTTAACACTTCTTTTATTTAAGTAAATTTTATTGTATGCATTTGAGGTTTATAACACAATATGGGATACAAATAGATAGTATATGGCTATGATAATAAAAATGATTAACCTATCATCTGACATACTCAGGTTGGTGGCAAGAACAGCTAAAATCTACTTATTTAACCAAATTCCCTAATATAATTTCATTAACTTTTGTCATGTCATGCATTGTATTTCTAAACTTATTCATCTCATATTTGTTATATTTATTTTTATTTTTTTGAGACAGAGTCTCACTATGTCACCCTCTGTAGAGTGCTGTAGCTGGGCTCAAGCGATTCTCTTCCCTCAGCCTCCCAAGTACCATAGTGCTCGGCTATTTTTAGAGATTAGGGTCTTGCTCTTGCTCAGGCTGGTCTTGAACCCATGAGCTCAGGCAATCTACCTGCCTCAGCCTCCCAGAGTGCTAGGATTACAGGCATGAACCACTGTACCCATCCCAGTAGTTTTATTTTTCAAACTACCTTATTTTATGTTTTCCATATGGCTGTATCAATTACATTCCAACCAACCATGTGCCTTCAACATCCTTGTCAACAACATTTAGTATCTCTAGTTTTTTTGATGATAGTCATCCTTTTATGTAGCAGGTGATTATCTCATAGAGGCTTTAATTTGCATTTCCATAATGATTAGTGAATGTGAGTTCCTTTTCATATACCTGTTGGCAATTTTTATGTCTTCTTTGGAAAAATGTCTGTATAAGTCTTTTGTCCATTATTTTTTGTTTTTTACTTACTTAATTTTTTGAAACAGAGTCTCACTCTGTCACCCATACAGCAGTCCAAATGCAGGATCATAGCTCTCTGCAGTCTCGAACTTATGGGTTCAAGCGATCCTCTTGCCTCACTTCCCAAATAGCTGGAACTACAAGTACACGCCACCATACCCAGCTATTTTTTGTCAAGATGGTAACAAGACCAGCTATGTTGCCCAGTCTGGTCTTAAACACTTGGCCTTAAGCAGGCCTCTCATCTTTGCCTTCCAAAGTGCTGGAATTACAAGCATAAGCCACTGCACTCAGCCTAATCTTTCTTTCTTAAACACATGCTTCCTCCTCAGTTTGTTTTGCATACCATCATTTGAACTCAGCTGGTAATATAATAACTTGCACAGTTTGACACAAGAGCGTACACACCTGTAAGATGGACGCCGTGCTAGGATCCCGTGGGCTTTCTGTGAGGGGCCTATGCTGTCAGATGAGTCCTGGGACTCCTCACTTTCTGATAAAGATGATACCTAAAAAGTAGAGCTGGTTTTAATGTGATGAACAATGTAGGTGGGAAAAGAGACTAAGTTTTTACTTTTAGAGAAAATAATCTGTCTCCTCCCATTTAAATTCGATTGCACATTAAATATAAGATTGAAAAGGAAAAATGAGAAAGTTTATTTCAGGAGCCCAAACCAACCAAAGAACATAAAATATAGCAAACCCAGAGTTAAGAATAAAGCTGTCCCCCCCAAAGCAATACTATTCTACTAGGGTTGAAAAGAACATTCTCTGATCTCACTCTACACCCTGTTTTCTACACTGATGGACATTCCTTCAAGAATTGTTTTTTAATCATTAATGCTTATGGGAATTTTTCACATGCTAATTTGAAAGGCCTGTTAGATATCCAACTGCTGACATTAAGGAGCCTGCTAAATATACAAGCCTGTAGGTCAGGGAAGAGGTATGAGCTACATAACATAAATTTGGGAGCATAGCTCTTTAGAGTCCTTAAAGCCATGAGAATAGATGAGCTCACTACAGAGAAGAGGTCCAAAGACTAAACCCAGGAAATGAACAGTAGAACCTCTGCAAATTGACCACCCAAAGGACTATAATGAGCTGTCAAATTATGGAAGTGCTCCACATAAGGAACTAGGCATACTGTACTGATACATACATGTGGTACATGCCAGGTCTATGAAAATAAGGTCAAGGAAGTGGTCAATGGAGGGAGGTGGTTAACTATGGAGGTTCTACTATATTGGAAAGGGGAGGAAGAACCAGCAAATGAGACCCAGAAGGAATTACTAGTGAGGTAAGAAGAGAACCAAATGAGTGAGGTGTCCTTGGAAAGCTAGTGAAGACAGTGTATTTAAGAAGAAAAGAGTAATTAATATTGTCAGATGCTGCTTAGAAGTAAAATAATACAAAGACTGAAAACAGACCATTAGATTTAGCAAGGTGGAGGTCACAGGTAATTAAATTAAATATTTAAACATATACAATTTAAAAATACACATAATCAGCTTTATCTCTTTTCACAATTAGTTAATACATGTGAAGTATTCAGTGCTTGGCACATACCCCCACACAATGAATATTAGCTATTAACGATAAATACTTTAAAACCATATTGACACAATATGCAAGTTTTAAGTTATAATGATATTTTAACAATTGAGAAAGTAAATAGTTTCCAAGTTTTTTTTTTTTGAGACGGAGTCTTACTCTATCACCCTCAGTAGAATGCTGTGGCATCATAGCTCATAGTAACCTGAAATGCCCGTTTATTTTTTTGTTGCAGTTTGGCAGGGGCTAGATTCGAACCCACCACCCTCGGTATCCTGTGTCCTACTGAGCTGGTGTCCTACTCATTGAGCCACGGGCACCACCCCCAAAATATATATTTTTTAATTTTTATTTTTTGAGACAGAGTCTCACTATGTTGCCCTCAGTAGAGTGCCGTGGTGTCAAAGCTTCTGCCATGGTGTCACAGCTCACAGCAACCTTAAACTCTTGGGCTTAAACAATTCTCTTGCATCAGCCTCCCAAGTAGGAGGGACTACAGGTGCCTGCCATAACGCCTAGCTATTTTTTTGTTGTAATTGTCATTGCTGTTTGGCAGGCCAAGGCTGGGTTCGAACCTACCAACTCCAGTGTATGTGGCTGGCACCCTAGCCACTGAGCTACAGGTGCTAAGCCCAAATACTGAAATTTTGTATACAAAATTTATTCAGGTACTAAGAA
The DNA here is from genome assembly GCA_963574575.1 of Galagoides demidoff. NCBI lineage: Eukaryota > Metazoa > Chordata > Mammalia > Primates > Galagidae > Galagoides > Galagoides demidoff. The sequence continues at coordinate 2,705 of CAUYQV010039066.1, read as the reverse complement.
CTGCAATGCAAACTCAACACAAATGACTCCATCCAACTAAAAGACTTGACCACATTCTAACCCAGTTTCTATCAGGTCAAGGTCATGTCCCTAGAATGATCCTACCCCTACCCCCTTAAGATGCCTACCTGAGAAAGCTTAATGTTGCCAAAAGAATTTACTGTTTGTTCCAGCCAAAACATGAATATAGGCTCCTGTGCTCACTTTTACTAGAGCATTTGTTTTAGAAAACTTGTAGTTGCAAATCTTTTCTTTGCTCTTTGATATGTAAATATTCTACAACTCAGAAATGTCTTTCTCCAGGCTTAGGAACTATCACCCTTAAAATGTAACCATCAAGGACAGGGTCAGGTGGCACCCATGGCTCAAGGAGTAGGGCACCAATACACCGGAGGTGGTGGGTTCAAACTTGGCCCTGGCCAAAAACGTCAAAAAAAAAAAAAAAAAAAGGACAGGGTCAGGCTTGATGGCTTACACCTACAATCCTAGCACTCTGGGAATCTGAGGTGGGTGGAATGCATGAGCTCGCGGGTTCAAGACCAGCCCAAGAAAGAGCAAGACCCCACAGCTGGGTATTGTGGCAGGCACCTGTAGTCCCAGCTACTTTGGAGGCTAAGGTAAGAGAATCACTTAAGCCCAAGAGTTTGAGGTTGCCGTGAGCTGTTATGTCATGGTACTCTACCACAGGCGACACAATGAGACTGTTTCAAAAATAAAGAACAGGGTAGCACCTATGGCTCTGTTGTTAGGGTACTGGCCCCATATACCAAGGGTTGAGAGTTCAAACACAGCCCCTACCAAACTACAATAAAAAAATAGCCAGGTGTTATGGCAGATGCCTGTAGTCCTAGCTACTCAGGAGGCTAAGGCAAGAAAATCACCTAAGCCTAGGAGTTGGAGGTTGCTGTGAGCTGTGTAACACCACAGCACTCTACTGAGGGCAATAAAGTGAGACTCTGTCATTACAAAAAAAATAAAGAGAGAAAGAATAAATAAAATAAAATAATAAAATACATAGCTGGGCATTGTGGGGGGCTGCCTGTAGTGCCAGCCACTTAGAAGGATGAGGCAAGAAAATCGCTTGAGCCAAAGAGTTTGAGGTTGCTGTGAGCTGTGACGCCACAGCACTCTATTGAGGGTGACAAAGTGAGACTCTGTCTCAAAAAATAAAAGGACAGGGTCTCTCAGTTTCCCAATCTCTGTGGGAGAAGCCTAACTCTGATAGGTGTCAGCCAATGAGCAGATGGCCAGTGACAAATCTTCCCCCCAATGTCTTCAGTACTTTCCCTTTTTAAAGGTGTTTAAAAAGTCTACTATGATTATAACGGACCTGAAAATTCCTCTGCCTAGTAACATACATACAGAAGGACATGTGCTAACACAGGTGTAGACTAGAGTGATGGAAGCTGAAACCTGTGGAAGTTACAAATAGAACCAATTATACAAGGTACCATAAGCAAGAAGCAAAAACAAAACACAGCAGAATCAGACCCAAATGATTTAGATAATAACATCATATACAGATTGTATAAAACAATTATTCTTACTATGCTTAAACAAAAAGATATTTTAAGACATGCCTGAAAATAATCTTCAGGAAACAGAAAATTATAGTAGGTTTGAAAAAGAACCAAACAGATTTTCTAGAAATAAAGACATAATCCTTGAAATATTAAAAATCACTGTTCAGATATACTAGAATGGTAGTGCCCAACCTTTCTGGCACTAGGGATCGATTTCATGAAGACAATTTTTCCACAGACTGGGATGAGACACTAGATTTTCATAAGGAGCACAACCTAGCTCCCTCATATGCACAGTTTACAGTAGGGTCCACACTCCTATGAGAATCTAATGGGGCCCCTGTTCTGACAGGAGGGTGCTCAGGCAGTAATGTGAGTGACAAGAAGCAGTGATAAATAGAATGAAGCTTTACTTCACTTGCTGGATGCTGCTTACCTCCTGCTGTGAACCTTGTTCCTAATAGGCCATTGGGTTGGGGACCACAGTACTAGAAGATCAGACAAAGTTAAAAAGAAGAATTAATGAAATAAAAGGAAAGAAATTATTGGAACTGAAGTACGGAAAAGACAAACAGATGGAAAATATATAAAGAGGTTAAAAGACATGGAAGCTAGTGTGTGCTAAAGTAAGAAATGGATGTCAGAATAACTAGCACATATTAAGCATTCAATAAAGTGTAGGTATTAGAATGATTATTAAAAAAAGAAAGAAAAAATGGATGGTTAAATCTGTACTAAAATTGTACCAACTTCTTTTCTTGTTATTATTCCTTAAACATTATAACATAACAACTATTTACATAATACACGGCATTTGCGCTGTCATTAGTGTTATGTAAGTAACACGGAAATAACTTAAAGTGGACAGGAGGATTTAATCATGATTGGCTGAATGCAGATACAGAACCCATAAATATAGAGGACCAACTGTACTTAAGATGAAAGAAAGGGGATCTCAAGGGCGGCACCTGCGGCTCAGTGAGTAGGACACCAGTCCCATACACTGAGGGTGGCAGGTTCGAACCTGGCTTCAGCCAAACTGCAACAACAACAACAACAACAACAACAACAAAACAGATGGACATTGTGGCAGGCACCTGTAGTCCCAGCTACTCAGGAGGCTGAAACAAGAGAATTGCTTAAGCCCAAGAGCTGGAGGTTGTTGTGAGCTGTGACGTCACA
>CAUYQV010039064.1:0-32291 GCA_963574575.1 Galagoides demidoff | reverse complement strand
TTTCTTTCTTTCTTTCTTTCTTTCTTTCTTTCTTTCTTTCTTTCTTTCTTTCTTTCTTTCTTTCTTTCTTTCTTTCTTTCTTTCTTTCTTTCTTTCTTTCTTTCTTTCTTTCTTTCTTTCTTTCTTTCTTTCTTTCCTTTTCTTTTCTTTTTTTTTCTTTTCTTTTCTTCTTCTTTTTTTTTTTTTTTTAAAACAACAGAGTCTTACTTTGTTGCCCCAGGCAAGACTGCCATGGCATCATAGCTCACAGCAAACTCAAACTCCTCTAGTAGGTGGTACTACAGGTGCCCACCATGAAGTAAGGCTAATTTTTCTATTTTTTATAGAGATGAGGTCTCACTCTTGTTCAGGCTGGTCTTGAACTCCTAAGATCAAAGGTTCTACCAGCCTCAGCCTCCTAGAGTGCTAGGATTATTCACCATGCCTGGCCGTAGGCAATATATTTTCTTTATAGTCTTTTTTCAAAGTGGGATTATCCAAAGCCCACCTTGTGATGCCACCACCTACTTTTCTGCTCCTTATTTATTTATTTCTTTGTTCTATTCCTTGTTGTTTGCCCACACAACTGGGTGTCCTTGCTATAATTATACTTGAGTTACAAAGTATGGCCTCAACTTTAAGCAGGATTTTCCCTCCAAACTATTCTCAGAGCTGCTTTCTCTATTAACACTTATTTATCATGCATTTAATCAATGAATCATTGATACCAACTAGTTGTCCTGGAAAATGATTTTAATATGAACCACAATTTATGATGTAACAATTGATCATACTGATGCTTACAGTGATAGTTGCTTCCCAGCACTGAATAATGGTGGCAAGTCCAATTCTCTTACGTGAGAATTTTGATACAGATTGCCAAATCGTTCTCACAAACACTGAATTTGGTTATACTAACAGTGTGTATACAAATTAACATCTCATAAGTTTCTTAATGGCAATAAATAATAATTTTGAAAAATTGAATGGGCAAAAGTGTATCTTAAAAATTTTGATACCTTTGACTCCTCTTAACTTTTAAGATTTTAAATTGCAAAGATCTATTTTTTCTTCTTTTTAAAAAATATTCTGTATACATCAGTCCTATTTGTTTGGAAAATGTTTCAAGACTGAAAACAAAAATTAAGTATAATAATAGTAAGCAAACACATATTGAAGACTTACAGATAGAATTGCAGACTAAATACATGATAGCCAGGTAAATTGAAATTCAAATAACAAATATATTTTATTATGAGGATGTCCCAAATATTACATGAGATACTTCTATCAGAAATACTCATTGTTTATCTGAAATTCAAATTTAACTGGGCAGAATGTTTTTTCATTTGATAAAATATCTATGATTTCCTATCTTTAGCCATATCTAAAAGTAAACTAAATTATTTTTCTTTTTCTTTTCAGACTTAATACATAATTGCCCCCTCAGTATTTCTACTGGACGTCTTCTTGGCATCTGAAAACGAACATGTCTATAAAAGTTATAAATGTCACTTGTCCTCTTCTCTTTCCCAAGTCTGTTTTCCTTCTTTCCTCATCTTAGTTAATTGTGTCAGCACCTTACCGAGATCTGCTATCTTACGTGTCATACTTTTCTTCATACACACTTTTTTCACACTCCCATCCAATCCGTGTGCCTCAGATCCTACTATTTCCTGTTATTTCCATTGCTAAAGCTCTGGTCATAACACCTTCATTTCCATCCTAGATCATTGCAGAGCATCCCAACTGTCCTCCTTGCTACTCATCTTGAACCCTTACCATTCATTCCCCAACAGTGTTGAGAGCAAACGGAGCCTAAAATCAACCCCCCAAGAGCTTCCGGCTGCAATGGGTAAACATCCGGACTCCTCTACCAGGGCAGTCTCTGCAGGTCGAGCTGCACTAGCCTTCTACCTTATACCCTGAAAACTTCCCACTCATTCCCATGCAGAGCATTTGACCTGTTTTCCTCTTTGTTTGGGACAACATTTCTCCAGCATTCACTGGGCTGTCAATTTCTACACATTTGCTCATCAACACAGGTGAACTTCCTAGAAGATGACTTTCTTGACATCACAGATCGCTGCCCCAGTGTTCTCCTTTGTAGTTCTTCTTACTATCTCAACTGATATATCATTGGTTATTTTTCGTGTTTTCCATCTTAACACCTCCTTCTAGAATGGAAAGGTTGTAAAAGGCAAGGATATATATTATTTCCTGTGTGTTGTATACCCAGGGTTTGGACACCTACTGTATGGATAACACACAATAATACATGCTGAATGACTAAATGAAAAAATGATAGGTAACATACCCTGAATATTTGCACTGTGCAGACACTGTGTTTGGGCTTTGCATTTTTATCCTGCAATGTGATACACAGACCTTAATTTGGCCCGATTGACAAGAGGCAGTTAGATTACATTCTAGTCCATTTACTTTAAAAAAACAACTTACTTTTAGATTACTGTTTAATCCTTTTTCTACTATTTTCAAAATTTTCAACAGCTACCCTGCCTTCCTAAGTTTCAGTGAATTACCTTTTCTCTTAACTTTACTGAGAAACTGAAGTAAACAGAATAGATGTACCATAGACTCCCACCACCTTATCTGTCCACGTGTGAGCAACTGTACCCATACCCCTGCCTGCCTGTCTCCACTAATGACATGTCTGCACTCTTACCTAAAGTCAATGTCAACACTTGCTTGATATTACATATTCCGCGTCTCTTGACTACTTGACAACATAGTTGCAGCCATGTCTCCGCTGTATCTTATATTATCAAATTCTTACTATGATATCCACAATACAGAAGCATACTTTCATCTTAGCCCCTCCAAATAAATAAATAAGAATAAAAACTTTGACTTTACCTCCTTGCAAGCTTTTACATCATTCATTTATTCACTTTTGCAGTAAAAGTTCATGCATGGAAATGCTCTAATTTCTGTCCTCCCATTACTTCTCTCTCTCTCTCTTTCTCATAGAGATGTAATTCACATATTGTAAAATTCACCTCCATTCTCTCTTACACACATCTTAATCAGACCTTTGTCCCCAAATGTCACTAAATACTATATTTAGGATCTCCAATGACATTTGTTGCTAAATCTAATAGTCAATGATCAATAGCCTACTAATCTGACTTTTTGAAGCATTTGCCCCACTAGTATTAAGCCCATTGTATATCTGCTCCTTGTTAGAATTTTCCCACTTGATCTCCAGAATACACACTCTTTTTTTCCTATGACTTCACTGGGTGGTTCTTCTCAGTCTTCTTTGCTGGACCCTTCTCATTGCCTCATCTTCCTAATGTTGGAGCATTCCTGGGGCTCAGTCCTTGATCTTTGTGTCTCTACACGTGTGTTTGCATTCTTCTCAATCTCATCCAACTTCATGATGTTATGTCTCTAGCACAGACTTTTCTCTTAAATTCTTCATTTGCATATCCAGCTGCCAATCCCATATCTCAACTTAAACAACTGAGAGATATCCCACCTTCACCATGTCTTAAATGTCAGCTCACCAAATAGCTTCCTCCCACAACTTCCCCACCTCAGTTGATAGCAACTCTATCCTTTCAACTGCTCAGATCAATTCAGCTTAGAAATTTGGCATCCTTGTCTCCTCCTCATATTTCATATTTCACATTCACCTCATCTCGTGGTTAGATCCCACTGTCTATACGTAGAATATGTTGTTTCTCCTCACCTCTTGTAACTACTATCCCTACGTGACTACTAAACACAGCAGCTTGTCTCAGTTGCTGTAATAGCTCCAAGCAGGTCTCCTTGCCTTAACTCCCTCCCCAATCTATTCTCAACACAGCAACTGGAGTGAAAAATTTAAAAATAAGTTAGACTTTTCCAATCCTGTTCAAAACACTGCAATGGCTCTCCATTAAATTTAGAGTAAAAGCCAAACTACAAAGGTAGAAAAGGTGAAATCTCAGAAAAATACCTAATAATAGAAATGGAGCATTCCTAGTTAATTCCAGTAGCTTATGCTATTTATGGGAAAGCTTGTGATGTTTCTCTTGACTGTTATGTTCACTGGGTGAGCATGCTTTACTTTTGATTTCATCGTCTATTACTCTCTTACTTGCTCAGTCCTCTCTAGATGTGTATGTCCTTGTTGTCTCTGTCTTATGTGTGATTCCACTGTGGGCCTTCAGTTTGGTTGCTCCCTTTGCTGAGAATACTTTCCCTAGACATTTGTTTTTTTAATCTTCTCTTAACTTCCACACCTTAGCTCATATCTCAATGAGGTTTATTTCACATCTTCTGGAACATCTCCATTGCTCTGATTCTGTTCCTAATATATATATATTCATAGCACTTATAACATCTATCATATTATATAATCCATTCATTTTTTTTGTTTATGTTTTCTATCACCTTCCACTGGCTAATATATGACCTCCCTGAGATCATATATCTTTAATTGGTCCATCATTGCATCTCAAGGACTTAGTAGCCCCTCAGGAAATATCACTGGATGTGTGCAGTTGTTAGAAGTGTGGGCTCTGCAGTCCAACTGCTTGGGTTCAAGTTCCACCATTGCTGAGTGTTGCCATAGAAGCTACTTGGAATTTTATGACCTCATGTTTCCTATGGGGAGGAAAATGTTAATAAATTTATCTCCCTCATACAGTCATTGTAAGGATTAACCTAGGTAACATGTACAAATTTCTTAGATTTATACTTAACTTATAATAAGCTTTCTTAAAGTTTTAGTTACTGTTTATTTTCGGCAACAATCTTATGAGAAAAGCACCATGGTCACCCATATTTTCTAAGTAAGATAAATTGAAACTTGGAAAGCTAAATAATTTTGTAAGAGATAAATAGTAAGTGGAAGAACTGGGATACAAATTCAGTTTTCCATTCAGCAACACATTTAATGTTCAATCTCTCCTTATAGTCCGTGATGCTTTTACAAATGGAATATCATTTTCCTATTACATCTCCCAACTGGAGGTGTATATGAAACTATTGATCTTCATGTATTCATCTGCTGTAGCCTATCATATGAGCTTCGTCCTACTAATGCTTATTTCAAATCTTGTTTCAATTATTTACTTTAAATCTTATTTCTGATCTTCTTATATTGATGAGAAATCTCAGAAAATATGTAATGATAGAAATGGAGCATCCCTAGTTAATTCCAGTAGCTTATGCTATTTATGGGAAAGCTTGTGATGTTTCTCCTTACTGTCATGTTCACTGGGTAGACTTAAAATGTATGCTCTTTAGATTGCTTAAGAGGTATTCTCTTATTCTTAGAGTTTTGTATTTTTTGCTAAGAATGATAGCACTAATCAACTACCCCCACATATCATTTTAAATAACCCTGGGAAATAAATAAGATAATAGTTATAAATACTTGTTCAACTTAAAGAAAAGTAGCTTGTGAATTGTAGGTACCATCAAATGATATTGATTTGAGGTGTGTCTACCACTGTAATGTCTGGGGCACTTGGTCATGGTCATGCTCATGTGTTGTGTGAGGCACCTTGCCACTTTTCTCAATCCTCTTTCTATGTGAAACCAAAACTTTAGGTGCCTGATAAAAAGGGCTGTTGCTCCCATGGTGCACAGAACTTCCACTGTCTTTCATTCTCTATTTCATACCCTTTCTTTCTGCCTTGACCTTCCTCTTTCCCCTTTTGGGTAGATTAGCCACTGTTTACAAGTGTCTGTTGCCCTAGAGGTAAGAAGATGGTATCACCCCAGCCACTGATATCAGGTGTGGTGACAGTGATTTGTACTGGCCAAAACAATGTGTGCAGAGTGCCCCATGTCCTGTCTGAGCAGAAGATTTAAAGCCAGGGCAGTGTTTCATCACCACACTTTTCCTTTCATTAAAAAAGAAGCATGATCCATGTAAGACCTTATCCTTCACTCTCAGTCTCAAAATAAGTTACCTCCTTGTACATGTTATTTTCCTTGGAGTCGGGTTCAGTGTATTTTAGGAGTGGAAGGGCAGGACGCAAGAGACAAATTTAGGAAACTCTTTTTTTTTTCTCCTCAAGTCCTCTCTGCTGTACCCTGTGGGAGAATTACATGTCCCAATCCATTGCAGTGTGGCTCAATTGGTCAATAAAATGTCAGCAGACAGGGTGTGTGCCCATCAGAAAAAAGCTTTGTTGTCTTCCTGTCACAACAAAAACAGATTGACCCAGGTAGGGACTATTTCTTCACCCTTGTTTCCTGAATAAAGAAATATTACAACAGAAATGCAGACGATACACAATGCATAAGGCAAGAATGACGTAAACCTTTGTTGTTCTGTGCCACTGATATTTTGGGATTGTTTGTTAACATTGCTAAAGCTGACCTTCTTTTCCTTCAAACCCAGTTTCTCTTTCTCTACCAACTAGGGTAGCTAAATTTTTAGCAAGCCAATCTGACACACTGTCTTACCAGACAAGCAAATAAGTAAATAATATTATATGTAATTAATAATATACACATATATATTATTCCCTTATCAAACACTTACAGAATATAGATATCAATGTAAAATTTATATTATTCTGTATATTTTTCTGTTGCATAAATGATTTTATTTAAGAAAAAAAAAGAGTAGTTAACAATCAGTTGTAACTAGTAGTAGGATTTATTTTTGGTGGTAAAACATTTATAATAAACTCTTAGTTGTTTTGCAATGTACCCTTGCAGGCAGTGCCTGTTCCAGCCCCATATACCAAGTGTGGTGGGTTCAAACCCAGTCCCTGATGAACCACAACAAAAAAAAAATAGCCGGGCGTTGTGTTGGGCACCTGTAGTCCCAGCTACTTGGGAGGCTGAGGCAAGAGAATCCCCTAAGCCCAGGAGTTGGAGGTTGCTGTGAGCTGTGTGATGCCACATCACTCTACTGAGGGCAACAAAGTGAGACTATGTCTCTACAAAAAAAAAAAAAAGATAGATAGATAGATGGATGATAGAAATGGGCTTCATTTAAGAAAATAGAGGTGTCTATGAATTTATATCTCTATACGTTGTACAGAAATTTTCTGAACAGAATTCCTGTTGGATGGTCATCTCTGTTGAGAAATGTGATCAACTGTTAATTTTTGCATATAGCATGAAATAGGACACAGCTTTGTTTTTTTCCATAGATACCCAATTTCCCAGCATCATCTGTCTTAGAAAAATTTGTTCTTTCTCAGCACCCTGAAGTGCCAGTGCTGGTCAATCTGGTGGCTTCTCTGTGATCTGTTCCCAGGCTCACTTTCCTATCACCTTGACCTGTTATTCCGCCTTGTGCTGGAACCACACTGTTTCAATAGTTCTCGTGTGAAATAACGAGATGTGCGAGAGTTCACGTCTCTCCAGCATCTTCTGGTGACAAGCAAGGTCTGCCTCTCCCCGTATTTAAGGCTCCCTTGACGTCCCTCAGAGTTTTATGACACACTCTGAAAGGTCTTTGGATTTATACTATTCTTATGCTGTTGTGTGAGAGAGCATATTTGTCCCTTATACTATTTATGCCTAATTTTTATTTCTTGTCTTACTGAGCCAACTAAGAACTTAGTTAAATAGAACTGATGGTGTAGAAGGCACCCTGGCTTTATTCCTGATCTCAAAAAGAATGTTTTCTAAATTTTACCATCAAGTACAATGTGTGTTTTTTTGTTTTTATTTTTTGAGACAGTCTCATTCTCACCTGGGCTATGGTGCAATAGCGTCAGACTTGCTCACAGCAACCTCAAATTCAGACATATAAGCGATCCTCCTGGCTCAGCCTCCCAAGCAGCTGGGACTATAAGGCACCAACCACAACACCTGGCTAGTGTTTCTATTTTTAGTTGAGACAGGGTCTCACTCTTGCTCAGGCTGCTCTGGAACTCCCGAGCTCAGGTGATCCTCCTGCCTTGGCCTCCCAGAGTAGGAGGATTAAAGGCATGAGCCACTGCATCTGGCCATGTGTGGATTTTTAGTGAATATCTCTTAACAGCTAGGTAAGTCCCCTTATGTTCTTTTCTTTTTCCCCCCTCCCCTCCCTCCTCCAGTCCCCTTATGTTCTTAGCCTGCATAGAATGGTTTTAAAATCCTGAATGGATGTTGAATTTTGTCATATGCTTTTTCTGCATTTATTGAGATAAACAGATTAAAAGAAAAAAATAAGCAGTAAATTTAATTACATTTTCTAATGTTACATAATCTTTTTTTTTTTTTGAGACGGAGTCTCAAGCTATCCCCCTGGGTAGAGTGCCATGGCATCACAGCTCATAGCAACCTCCAACTCAACTCCTGGGCTCAAGCGAGTCTCCCGCCTCAGCCTCCCAAGTAGTTGGGACCACAGGCGCCCGCCACAACGCCCGGCCATTTTTTGGTTGCAGCCATCATTGTTGTTTGGTGGGTCCGGGCTGGGGATTCGAACCCACCACCTTAGGTGTATGTGGCTGGTGCCTTAGCCGATTGAGCCACAGGCGCCGAGCCTAATGTTACATAATCTTGTATTCCTTTGGTAAAGTCAACTTGTTTAAGGTGTATTAGCCTTTAAAAATAGTATTATATTTTATTTGGCAATATTAGTTAGGATTTTTTAATCATGATTCATGAGGAAAAAATCTATAGAAAATCATTCTTGGCTCGGTGCCTATAGCACAGTGGTTACAGCACCAGCCACATACACCAAGGCTGGCAGGTTTGAATCTGGCCTGGACCAGCTAAACAACAACGTCAACTATAACCAAGAAATAGCTGGGCATTGTGGCGGGTGCCTATAGTCCTAGCTACTTGGAGGCTGAAGCAAGAGAATCACTTAAGCCCAAAGGGTGGAGGTTGCTGTGAGCTATGACCCCACAGCACTCTACTGAGGGCAACATAGACTCTGTCTCAAAAAAAAAAAAGTCATTCTTTTACTGCCCTACTTGAGGTTTGGTATCAAGAATAAACTAGTTACATTAAATGAGTTGGAAAGTGCTTCTTCTTTTTCTTTTCTGGAAAAGTTTTAGTTGTTTTATAACCATTCCTTCCTTGAGTTTAGTAGAACTTAATTCTGTAAAGCTGTCTGGGCCTGCAGATTTGTTTTATGTGTGTATATGTTGGGAAAGAAACTTTTTACCAATGATTCGATTTCTTTGTATTTTCCCTCCTACCTCTGTCCCTCCTGTCTCCCTCTCTCGATCATTCTTACCAAAGGTTTGTCAATTGTATTCATCTTTTCTAAGAAACAAACTTTTGGCTTTGTTGATGCTTGTATATTCATGATTTTCTCTTCTGTTTAGTTGGTTCTTTGGTATTTCCTTCCTCATATTTGGGCTGTTTTTCTTTCTTTCCTTCACTCCCTCTCCTTCCTTCCCTCTCCCACTGTCACCCTGAGTAAAGTACCTTGGTGTCACTGTAGCTCCCTGCAACCTCACACTCCTGGGCTCGAGCAATTATCCTGCCTCAGCCTCCCAAATAGCTGAGACTACAGCCATGTGCCACCACACATGACTAATTTTTTCTATTTTTGGTAGCAACAGGGTCTTGCTATAGCTGGGGCTGGTCTGGAACTCCTGGCCTTAGGCCATCCTTCTGCCTTAGTGGAATTGCAGATGGGCACCCTTGTATGCAGTTTTTGGCTGGGACTGGGTTTGAACCTGCTACCTCCAGTACATGGGGCCAGTGTCCTACTCCTTTGAGCTACAGGTACCACCTAGAATTTTTATTTTTTTTAATATTTAAGTTTTGGTCTTCTATTTATTATTTTATTTTTTCTTTTTGGAGACAAGAGTCTCACCTTGTCCGTCCCCTCCCTCCCCCCACCACACAGCCCAGGGTGATTGCCATGGAATCATAGCTCACAACAACCTCAAACTCCTGGGCTCAAGCAATTCTCTTGCCTCATCCTCCCAAGTAGCTGGAACTATAGGCACCTGCCACAATGCCCAGCTATTTTTAGAGACAGGATCTCGCTCTGACTCAACCAGGTCTCAAACCTGTGAGCTCAGACAGTCCATCTGCCTCAGCCCACAGAGTGGTGGGATTATAAGTATGAGCCACCTTGCCCAATTTTGAGTTAATTTTTATATATGGTGTTACGTAAGGGTCCAACTTAACTTTTTTGCAATTGGATATCCAGTTGCCCTAGACTTATTTGTTGAAAATACTGTTCTTTCCCCCACTGACTTGTCTTGGAAACCTTGATGAATATCATTTGACCATATATGAGGACTTCTTCCTGGACCGGATCCATCACTCATGTTCATGAATGAGTGCTTTTGAGTCATGAATTCCAGGATTGTGGTGGGGCCAGCATGCTGCTGGCTTGCTCAGACACAGTCTGGTTGGCACTTTTTCTTTCATGTTTCCCAAAGCCAAACATGGTTTGAGAAATATTCAATCAAATATTTTTCTCAAGTTATTTGTATTGTAAAACAAGCTTATTTGGCACTTGTAGCTAAATGTAGGGTGGTCAAACAGCAACTCGGTATTAGTGTTTTTGTGACTAATTAACATTGAAGAGTCAGAGCTTTAACTTCTACTTCCTTCCCCATTCTTAAGAACGCAGCCCCCTACACACACCTTCACACTGTGTCTCGTCCTCTCTGTAACCCTCGGCTGTGTCTGGTCAACAGGTGGTGACATTCTTCTCTCATCCCAGCTGTGTGGACAGTGCCACACGCCCTCCTGAACAACAACGGCTCTTGCATGCATTTTCCAGTGTTTCTTTTGTCAGAGAGCCCAGCAGAGCCAAGGGTCTTCCAGAGCCAGCCCGGAGCTGAGTGAGGAGTGCCCAGCAGAGATGGTGAAAATGACAAAATCCAAAACTTTCCAAGCTTACCTGCCGAACTGTCACCGAACATACAGCTGTATCCACTGTAGAGCCCACCTGGCCAACCACGATGAGCTCATCTCTAAGGCAAGTGGCTTATGTCAAAAGAATTGATGTAGGTCTTGCTCATCTTTTCTCCTCTATGAGAGGGACCTACTTCCAACTCTCTTTGGAAGTGCTCTAAACTTTCTCTTCCTTCTTCCTAAATAAAATCTCTCTTGTTACACACCCACACCGAAGTAGCACAATGATTGCCTATCATCGTGGTACCTACTTAGCAGACAGATACTAACCACATGCCCTCCTAAATTTGCTGTGCCCTAAAAGTCTAGAAGCTCATGGCACCATTGGCGACAGTGGTGTGCATGATTCCACATGGCCACACCACAATCCTGGGTATGATCTGGGCACGGGGAGTGGTTTTGGAGGCCAGCCTCCAGACTCCCAAGGACTCTGAGGAGCAGGATAGGACCGTTACTTCTTAGAGCAACAGTTCACATGAAGCCAGTGAGGACTGAAGGAGCAAAGGAAGTCTAGGAAATCTGTAGAAATAGCTTAATAATAAGGGAGTTAAGACATTTATAAAACTTAGAATGGCTAAAAAAAGGAGAGGGGCTGCTCAGGAAAAGGTCCAGGAGGATGGGCTCCATGCGAGGGACCCACAGGCAGCCCTGGGATGTGATGAGGACGCCCCGGCCTCCCCACCACTCAGCTCTGTATCACAGCATATGACAAGTCTTCTCAACCCCTGAGAACGCTGAGCAGGTATTGAATGAGATAACACTCCCTCAGGAAATGACAGTCCTCTCTTACCTGTCCTCACAGGACACGACCCCTGACCTGCACTGAGCAAGGGCATGACCTCGGCCCATCCTCAGCAGACTCATGACCCCCCGCCACTCTCCTCCTGAGTAGCCTGACCCTCAGGCTGCTCTGAAAGGAACACGTACCTTTCAGGAGTCTCTTCTTAGATTTCTGGTTTAAGTCAATTAGAAGAACATTTTATCTGCTTATATTTTCACTAGGTAATAATGAGAGATTGTCTCGTTTCTGTCCATCATCTAAAATAAAAACTGTTAAGCAAAGCCTGTGTCTCCTCTGTCCATTCCAAAGGTTCAGGTAAGAAGTGAAAGCTCCTCACACCTTGTTGTCCTGGTGTGTTTCCTGAGGCAGCTTCAGCTCGAGATGACATTGTGAGTTAATGAAAGGCAGTGTGTGGCTTGGTGATGTCACTGAGCCTTTGACCCCTGTGCACTGGCCAAGACCTCTCACCTCAGCAGCTGGTCAGTGTCAGGCACCACATATTGTTTTCTTTTGTTTATTTAAGAGATAAGATCTTGCTCTGTTGCTCAGGCCAGAATGCAGTGGTGGCCATAGTTCACTGTATTTTGTTTATTTTAAGAGATAAGATTATCTCTTTAAATCTTGTTTATTTAAGAGATAAGATCTCTTTTGTTTCTTTAAGAGATAAGATCTTGCTCTGTTGCTCAGGCCAGAATGCAGTGGTGGCCATAGTTCACTGTAGTGTGGGGCTTAGGCTCAAGCCATCCTCCTGCTTTGGCCTCCTGAGGAGCTGGGACTGTAGCCACATGCCACTATGCCTGGCAGATTTATAAATTGTTTTAAAGACAAGGTCTCACTGTGTAGGCCAAGCAGGTTTGGAACCCCGGGGCTCAAGTAATCCTTCTGCCTGAGCCTTCAAAGTCCTGGATTTCAGGCATGAGCCTTCGCGCCTGGCCAGTCTTTTTTATAAAGCATGACAATGTATTGTCATTAAGGGGCTCAGAAGGAATGCAAGAAGGACCCCGAAGCATGGAACTGATACAAGAATTATATCAGTGGCTCACCCTGTAATCCCAGCACTCTGAGAGGCTGAGGCAGGTGGATTGCGTGAGCTCAGGAGTTCAAGACCAACCTGAGCAAGAGTGAGACCCCATCTGTACTAAAAAAAAAAAAACTAGGCACCTGTACTCTCAGCTACTCTGGAGGCTGAGGCAAGAGGATTGCTGAGGCCAACAGTTTGGGGTTGCTGTGACACCACACACTCTACCCAGGGGGATGAAGTGAGATTTTGTCTCAGAAAAAGGATTACATCAAGAGCAGAAGCATACTGGGTAGTCAGTGGAAACCATGATCAGTGAGGACATTAAGTGATTATTTCAGGATGAAACAATGCCAAGAACTGAGTTCTCCAAGCACACAGCTGCTGAGAGGTGATGAAGGTGATGCACAGCGGAAACCCCACCTCTCCCAGCAATTACAGATAAAGGAGTTTACTGAAACTGGAAAGAACACTTACTATGTGGAACAGATTCTGGTACATTTGAGGCTGGAGCCACTGATGGCCTCTAGATCCTTCTTTGTCACTAACAAGTAATCCCCTGACTCACACGAGCTGTTCTTCTCATACAGCTCTGATTGCTAGAAGGCTCCATCTATGATCTGCAGGCCAGATCTGCCATGCCACCTGTTTTTGTAAAGCTTTATTGGATCACAGCTATGCTGATCTGTTTACAGAGGGGTTGAAACATACAGCCTGGGAAGCCTAAACTGTTTACCTCCTGCCCTAATTTACAGATGAATTTTGTGGACCCCACACTCATCAGAGTAAACTCTGAATCACAGAGCTAGCCCTATCTCTGGTACAAACCCTGTTTAAAAAATAAGGACTTTCCCCACTTGCTAAAAGTGTCTTTTAAAAAGGGGCTTTTTTAGGTTGAGCATGGTGGCTCATGCCTGTAATCCCAGCACTCTGGAAGGCTGAGGTGGGTGAATTGCTTGAGCTCACAAGTTTGAGACCAGCCTGTGCAAAAGCGAGACCCCATCCCTACTGAAAATAGAAAAACTGAGGCAAGAGGATCGCTTGAGCCTAAGAGTTTGAGGTTGCTGTGAGCTGTGATGCCAAGACAATCTGTCTTAAAAAAAAAAAAAATGTATGTATAGACTTTCCCCACTTGCCAAAAATATCTAAAAACATTAAAGTCTTTCAGGATGAGCCCAGTGGCTCATGCCTGTAATTCTAGCACTCTGGGAGCCAAAGGCAAGGATTGCTTGAGCTCAAGAATTTGGGTCCAGCCTGAGCAAGAGCAAGATCCCTTCTGTACCAAAAGAATTAGAAAAATTAGCCAGGTGTGGTAGTGTGAATCTGTAGTCTCAGCTATTTGGGAGGCTGAGGCAAGAAAGTCACTTAAGCCCAGGAGTTTGAGATTGCAATGAGCTATAATGACACCACTGTGCTCAATCTAGGGGAACAGAGTGAGATTCTGTCTCATAAATAAATAAGGACTTTTAGTAGGTAAGAGCAGTAGGATATTCAGACCAGAATATTGAAAGCTAATAAGGATGTGTGAAAAGTCTAATGTAGGATAATGTTTTTTTAAGAGTCTCATTCTTATTGCCCTCAATAGAGAGCTGTGGTGTCACAGCTCACAGTAACCTCCAGCTCTTGGGCTTAGGTGATTCTCTTGCCTCAGCCTCCTGAGTAGTTGGGACTACAGGCACCTGCCACAACACCCAGCTATTTTTTGTTGTAGTTGGGCTGGCCTGGGTTCAGACCTACCACCCTCAGCATATGGGGCCTGCGTCCTACCCACTGAGCCACAGACGCCGCCCAAGGATAATATTCTTAATCCTAGAAAACCACTTAAGAGAATACTTCTGGCTCGGAGCCTGTGGTTCAATTGGCTAAGGCGCCAGCCACGTACACCTCAGGTGGCGGGTTTGAATCCCAACCTGGGCCCGCCCAACAACAATGATGGCTGCAACCAAAAAATGGCCAGGTGCTGTGGTGGGCGCCTGTGGTTCCAGCTACTTGGGAGGCTGAGGCAGGAGACTCGCTTGAACCCAGGAGTTGGAGGTTGCTATGAGCTGTGATGCCATGGCACTCTACCCAGGGAGATAGCTTGAGGCTCCGTCTCAAAAAAAAAAAAAAAAAAAGAATACTTCTCTTTAATTCTGAAAGCTGTATTTTAAAACCAAAACACATACAGTAGTACCAGCTGGATTTAAAAAACCCAGAAAAATAAAATCAAAACTCGGCTAGCATCAGGCTAGGTAGAAAATCTCCTGCATCTCAATGGCTTAAAGCAAAGGTCTATTTCAGGCAAAGGTAAGAGGTCTGTCAGTGGTTGTCTAGGGGCTCTGCTTTTTTTTAATTATAAAGGAAATTGCAGAATCACCCATTATATAATGTATATGTATAAAATAATATAAGAATTGCTTCTTCCCCCTGCCTGGTCTAGCTTCATTCCTCGGAATTACCACTGAGAGTACTTTGGCATCTGTCTGTTGTTTTTGTTTTATCTATAGAAACATTTTTCACTTTAAACAAGGGACTCGCCTGATACCCATTTTCCAGCTCACTTTTCTTCACTTAATATCTGATGGCTATCTTTCCCTGAGCACTCCTGCAGGCCTGTCCCCAGCACCTGCATGAACCCCACACATGGGGTTGACTTGTTAAGCTGTGAGAGCTGTGGTGGTGGCCATTCCAGTCCATTTCCTGACTTGCTCAAGCTGCTTTGTTTATGGTACATTCTCAAAAGTGAGAGGACTGGTTTGCACAGTGTGTGCCTTTCACATTGGGATATTGTCAAATTGTGTTCCAGTCAACATTCTTCTCAGCTATGTGAATTAGTGCTAATGTGACAGGCAAAAAAAAAAAAAAAAAGGGTGGTGCCTGTGGCTCAAGGAGTAGGGCAACGGCCCTATATACCAGAGGTGCCAGGTTCAAACCCAGCCCCACCAAAAACTGCAAAAAAAAAAAAAAAGCGTGTTCTTGACTGGGTTTGCATTTCTTTGCTTATTTTTAAGGCCAAGCGTGTTATGTTGTTCATTTGAGACTGGCAGACCCTCCATCTGCATTTCCTCCTGGCCTGTGGGGTGAAGGTTGTGAGCACTGACCTGGGTATATAAGGGTGGCACAGATGCCCTCTTCTGGCTCCTTCACACTCAAACGTCTGAGAATCTGTCAGTATATTGTGAGCTGATGACGTTTTCCAGGGGTGAGATGTCACTGGAAGGGCCTTTTCTCCAAGCAAGGAATCACATCTTGGGTTGCAACTTAATTTCTATTTTAATGGAAGAGTGGAAACTTGGCCTTGCCCCCTAATATCTGGCAAACAGTGATGTATCTGGACTGCTGGAGAAAGGCAGAGAGGATTTTGAGGAGCTATAGATTTTTGGGTGGAGAAAATCTTTCACAATTCCATATAAGAACTCTTCTAATGGGATGGAGCAGTAATGTAGCTCCTTATTATAAAAAAGTGATTCTGGGTCAGGCACGGTGACTCATGCCTATAATCCCAGCACTTTGGGAGGCCTAGGCAGGTAGATTGCTTGAGCTCAGGAGTTCAAGACTACCCTGAGCAAGAGCTAGACCCTATCTCAACTAAAAATAGAAAAATTGGTTGGGCATGGTGGTTTGACCCCAGGAATGTGAGGTTGCTGTGAGCTGTGATGCCACCACTACACTCTGCCCAGTGTGAATGAGACTGTCTCAAAAAAGAGGGGGGGAAAACTGCCATGTTTTTACAAAATGGCCACTTGCACAATTCTGGCATTGAAGTGGCCAGAATCGAGTACTTGCTGACTCGGTCTAGACTCTAGGCTCAAAAATAGTTTCCTGCGCTGCCTCATGGGCGTTGCTGCAGCAGGCGAAGCTGGCAGCTCCGCGCTGCGAGCAGCCCACAGCACACCCTGTCCACTTTCGTTCCAGAACATAAACTCGCCGTCCCTTGTGCGACAACAGCCAGTCTTCTAACGCCGCCTTCTTCTTTGCAGTCCTTTCAGGGAAGTCAGGGACGAGCCTACCTCTTCAATTCCGTGTGAGTAGCTCTCAGGGCGTCTGCACGCCCGCTGTGCGGGGGGTTCCCAGCTGGGACGCAGGAGGGTTCCGCCCCGGGACCACCGGGTCTGCGGTGACTCAGAGGCGTCTCCGAGGGCGCAGCTCCCCGCCCCGACTCACCCGGGGTTCTGGGGGGATGAGGCGGGAAGGGGCCCGGTGTCGGGGAGGTGGCGCGGGCCGGGCTCCCAGCAGGGCGGCTTCTCTGTCCCACAGGGTGAACGTGGGCTGCGGCCCTGCCGAGGAGAGAGTCCTTCTCACCGGGCTGCACGCGGTCGCGGACATCTATTGTGAGAACTGCAAGACCACGCTCGGGTGGAAATACGTGAGTACCCGCCGGTCAGCCCGTTCGCCCCAGTAGCGGACACGCCGCAAAGGGACGCTCGAGAAGCCGCACGAGTGAGACCTGACGCCACTCAGAGCACACACATTTCCAAGCCGAGTTGCTTTATTTATTTATTTAGACAGAGTCTCACTTTATCGCCCTTGGTAGAGTGCTGTGGCGTCACCACTCACAGCAACCTTCAACTCCTGGGCTTAGGCGATTCTCTTGCCTCAGCCTCCCGAGTAGCTGGGACTACAGGCGCCCGCCACAATGCCCGGCTGTTTCTTTGTTGCTCTTTGGCCGGGGCTGGGTTCGGGTTCGAACCCACCATCCTCGGTATATGGGACCAGCGCCCTACTCACTGAGCCACAGGCGCCGCCCCCCGAGCTGCTTTGGAAGCGGGTTCGAAATGGGTATTGGCTCAGGGCTGCCCGCGCTCGCTGTGCCCAGGTCACCAGCACTGCCCAGGTCAGGCGGAACCGTGGGGTGAGTCCAGCAAACCGTACCCGGCCTGCCCGGAGCTCTTGGGGCCTGCTGGAGTCCGAGACACAGGGCGACCTGGCTGCCCGCCCACAGGCGCTTGACCCACCCCCTTCTTTGAGGACTTGGAGTTGAAGATCGCTGTCACCGCCCCTCCCCAACCTGACCTTCACCTCTGCTTCTCCGCCTCTGGATCTTCCATCCTGGGCTGACCAGCCCACTCCTCCTGCCCTTCCTGCCCCTCACCCACACACCCTGACTTCGATCTTCGTCCCGGAGGGTAGGGCCCTTGGTGCTGGGAGGCCCGGTTCTCTCCTCCTGGCAGCCCTCACAGCCTGCCTGGTTTGGAGTGCGCAGGTGTTGATAGGCGCTGTCCTAGCAGAAGTGCCCTGACCATCTCCTGAATGCCACACTGCCCCCTTTTTAAGGTGTCATCCTTATTTCTGGCTTTGATGTTCTTCAAGTTAAGGCTACCTGCTATCTCTCATTCTTAGTTTTCTGGTCATCTCTCAGATTCCCATGAGCTGTGAGGGGACACAGGCCGCTGCTCCCTGAGGCCTGCCCACACCCAGCCCATGCACTGGTCAGCCCCGGCATGGGTGGCCTCCTTCCGGGAAGCCTTGCTGCCTTTTTCAGCCACTGTGCGGTGTCCCCATCTTACTGCTGCTGTGGGCTGGGACATCTCTCACACCCAGCACACCTGGTGGGCAGGACTCCCAGTCAGCTGGCCACAAGCACCAGGCCACACATTCAATATGTCCTTCCCCTCCCTCCACAAAGGGCCTCTTCCCAGATACCTCTGATCTGGGTCCAGGCTCTCCCTGTTCTTGCCTTCAGTCTTAGTTGACTCAGAATTCCCAGAAGCACATTCTCTCCTGCCTCTTCATACCTCCTAAGTTGCCCCTCACTTTTCAGTAGACAGATTTGCCTCAACATTGCCCTACAAGTTTCAAGACAAATGCAAAGTAAACCTATACTGCCTTGATTGACTTGTCACCTGGGACAGATCCCTTTTGGCACTGTGTCAGCCCGTGGCTTAGGGAACATCTGGGTATAGATGATACCATTGACATTGGGTTTTTTGCCATGAATGTAAAAAATTGAAAATGAGACAGATTGTCCTTAAATCTACTTTTTTTTTTTAAGGAACATGCCTTCGAGAGCAGTCAGAAATATAAAGAAGGAAAATTTATTATTGAGCTTGCTCACATGATCAAAGACAATGGTTGGGAGTAAAGAGAAAACTTTCCATTCTCTTTTGAACACTATTTTGTGAAAGAAACTGAATGCAACGGAAACACAGGAACATCGTGGATGACAGCGTTTCTTCAACTTTGACCTCGCAGCGTAGACGCGCGAGTAGCTTTGGACACTCGGATCCCGCAGGCCACCTCCTTAGGTAAGGGCTTCCTCTGAGCTAGGTATTCTTCACACATATGCTTGTTTCTGAAAATTTCCCATGACTTGTTTCTAACTTCCTAAGTTTTAGAGAAAGATTTAACCATCTGATGATTTACCTGCCTAGTTACTATCTTCTAACCTGTGCCCTCAGCAGAGTTTGGCTGTGCTTTGGTAGGTCTGGTAGAAAACCAAACTAAGGCTTCATGGCCGCAGGGTCAGGGTTTCTTTAGAGAGCACATCTCACCTCTCCCTTTTTTAGGGTGAAGGTATTGTTGTCCCCCTTTTTCCCCTAATTCACAAAACTACAGATTGGCTATTCCTCTTGCAGTTGAATTGTTAAGGCATAGTGTTCATTTAGAGTATTGCAGATGCAGTCAAACCTATTTACTAAGGGTGTTTTACGTTTTAGCCTATTCAAAAACAAAGGTAACACTGATAACATTTTAGTTTAAGCTATAAATAGAGAAATGTGTCTAGTGGAACATCTTGTTTATTTAAGCCAATAGATCCCTTATTTAGAAAGCAAAGGAACTAGTCCTTATAGAAGAGTGTCCCGGGGCCTGTGGAGGTGCCATTACGGAGTCGACAACCTTGTGGGGGCTGGTGCCAGGGGTTGCACCACCGTGGTAGCACACTGGACAGAGGCAAAGTTGGATTTCATTTTCTACCCTGATGTACTTGAAGAAAAAGAATTATTTTTGAATATGAAAGAGGCCAGAAGCAACAAGAAAAACTTCAAAACTTGATTTGCCGGATTGTTTTAAATTTTTTTCAGAAAAAGTTAAAATTGCAAGACAGATTTTAACCTTATAAATGAAGATGTCTGGTTTGCTGGAGGAAGTCGCCCCCTCCCTGTCTTGTACTGTCACATGAGCTGCAGAGGGGACTTGTGCAATCTCCTAATCTCCTTTGCCACACATTTTAAGTTACAACCCACCTGTCCACCAGGCCTCCATGGGGAGCGCACTACAAGAGGGTTTTGGCAAATTTGCAGAGAATAGAGGCCAATAATCATTCCTGGATAAGGTCTGGCTTTCAACATTTTGTGACCTGACTCAGGGCAGAGGGGCCAGGCAAAAGGCTTGGGGAGGTTGAGAGAATCGTGAGCTAGATGTCCCTCAGCCTGGCAGATGGCTCCGAAAGTGCTCTCTGACAAGGCTAGCCTAGTGGCAGTGAGTGTGAGCAAATAAGGACCCTCACCCTAGCCCCTGCCTCAATACAGCTCTGACCCACCACTTACCCTGAGCATCCTCCTGGGGCACCCTCTCTGCCACTGCCTGGGCTGTGGCCTGCTGGGCTTACCACTGAGATGCATCAAATCAGCAGGAGTGACAGCTGCTGAAGTTCCTTTAAGCATGTCCTCAGCTTGGCAAAGGTAGGGAACCTGTGTACAGCTCCGTGAGCCTCTGCACTTGGCTATGGCCCAGCGAGATGCTTCCTTGTGGACTCAGGCCCAAAGCATCCCTGCACTTCGGAGCTAGCCTGCAGAGCACAGCGTCACCCAGCATGACACAGCTCCTGCTACTGTGCTTTGAAACCTGAAGAGGCTTCACTCACAAGTTGGCATATGAAGTAGTGACACCCATGGCTTCAGCCTGTATTCTGGACCTGTGACAGGGTTGAGACCCCTCCCGCCTGCTGGGGCAATGGGCACCCTGGTGGGAAACCTACAGCAGACCCCCTGCTAATCTACAGTCCTCAGGGGAGACCCTGGCCTCAGAGGCCCCAGGGGACAAGGGGAAACGGTGCAGGGGGTGGGGGGGTGCCTCGTGCCATTACCACCCTGCTAGGGTAATCAGGAGACAGCCCTGGTCCTAAGTGTCCATAAGATTCTTCATGTAAATTGGAGAGAATCTTCTAAAATCCTTCTGACCAATTTTGTATATACTAAAACTATTTAAAGCTTTTATATGTTCTGGGCAAGTTTACTGCTCCTTCAATCCGAGCACTTTGGTTTTTGTATTGTTGTCTTTTGTGATGGTATTGATTGCAAAATTTTTTACTAGTACTCTTATGACTTTATTTTGTAATTTTTTTGGTAATTGATACCAACAAAACTTTTGATCACTTTTTTGTTGGTCTTCTGCAAAATACAAGCTCCTTTTAAAACCAAATGAACTGACCGTGAGCTGGCTTCAGGGGAAGTGATATTCATAAGACCATAACCAGATGTGGTGAAGTATTGGAATGTCCCACCCTCTTAAATTCCTAAACAATAAATATCACCCATGACTTATATTTAAATTATTTAAAATAATTTTTCCTAGAACAGTGGGAGGTATTGTCAGGATTATAAATGCATTTAACTTAACCTAGTGTGTCTGACACAGTACGTTTGCTTTAGAAATGTGGTTTAGTTTTGTCATTTTATATATATACAAATAGTATTTTTATACTTTAAGGATTATTCTTAATGGCATCTGTCAAATATTAGGATAAGAAATGAGAATTTTCCCAAAAGTCCTTTAATTAACATTGTGACCTCATCAGGTAATTACAAAAGCCAACTCATTTTAATCCTAGAAAACTACAATTTAAGCTCTAAAATTAACTACAGAAATGTAAACCCTCATTTGTCAAAGGCCCTTGTTTTTGTAGGCACCATCCTGTGCCCTGGGGTAAGCATGGGGCCTGCAGCCTCCTGTCATGCCCCTGGTGAGACTGGCTGGCCATGGTGGCCTAGGGGACTGCAGAGCTTGAGCGCAGGCCACCCTTAGTCGCTCTATCCTGTGGCCACAGCTCTGGCCCTGTGTCTGTGTAAGGTTTACAAATAAAGCTTCCAGTGTCAATTGTCTTGTTGGAAATTGTGCCCACAGTTGAAGTTGTGCCCTGATGCAGACGGACCAGCCCTGGTTTCCTGTAGCATGTTGGGAGCAGGAGGCCTCAGGATCCCTAGGCACTTCCCCGTGGGAAAGTGCCAGGCACCCCGACCCCTGCCAGGGCAGGGGGGTTGCAGGTCCTCCCCACAGTCTGCTGGGCCAGCTGCAGAGACACACACCTTCCCAGCACCAAGGAAGGCCAGGCCAGCAGCTGGCATGGTGCAGTGACAAGGGGCTACTGAGCATGGTGCAGGGCAGCGTGTGGACAAGGGTGAGTCGGGGGGCATCCAAGGAGACAAAGGGCTGTGCCTGCAGCTTCAGCATCAGCAATAGGAACAGGAAGAGCCATGGTACATTCTGGAAGTCACAGGTGTTGGACTTGCTGATGGAGTCAAGGTTTTGGGTGAGGGAAAGAAGAAAAATCGGAAACCAAGCCTAAGTTAGGATTTAGTGTGAAGAACAGGAAGGGGGTGGTGGCCTAAGGAGGACAGCCTGTGCCATCATAGAACACTGACTTTCCCTGCCTAGCCCCCCTCCGAAAGAGCCCATGCGGCAGGGCCTGAGGCCCAGAAAATAGAGGCCAGATTGGCACAAGCTGAAGACAGAACAAAAGACAAGCCAAGGCTACTGAGTGGAAAATTAAGCAGAAAATTGGGGGCCCAAGGGAAGGGTCTCTTAAGTTAAAAAATGCTGATACAGCTGCCCAGAGGCTACGAGAGGCAGGGACCAGGTACAGCATCCTGGTGCACAAGGACAGGCCCTCCAAAAGGGGGAACCTGTAATCTTCCCCCAGATGAGGGTCTCCTCACCCCTCTGACTGTGGTGGGGAGGGGCAAGCACACCTAGGATAGAAGCCTGTTGCCCCACTGGCACATCCAGCCCAAGCAAGGGGTAGCAGAAGAAGTTATGAAAATAATGTCAGTGCTCTAGTCCAGGGTCCTCAACCTTCACCAGTCAGAAGCCCTGAGGGTTTGTCAAAACACAAGATGAGGGAGCCCACTCCCAGCACCTTGAGTTAAGAAGGTCTGGGAACTTACATCTTTAAGGGTCCCAAGGGATGGCACTGGTTGTGTAAATAAGCTGTCCCTGAGAAGGTGGCAGAGTGGGGGTAATAAAGCCAGCTGGGGATGGACACAGTGGCACACACCTATAGCTACCCTGCATGGGAGTCTGAGGGAGAATGATAATAGGAGCTCAATAGTTTGAGTTCAGCTTGGGCAACACAGTAAGACCCTGTGTCTATAAAAAATAATTTTAAAAGGGTGGCACCTGTAGCTCAGTAGGTACTCAAACCCAGGAGTTTGAGGTTGCTGTGAGCTATAACACCACAGCACAGCTCTCTACCCAGGGAAACAGAGTGAGACTGTCTCAAAAAGAAAAGAAAAAAAATAAACTATCACTGGTTGAGCTTTAGCATAATGTCAATGAAGAATAGTGGCAGTTATCAAAAAAGGTTGTTAAAATATTCCTTCTTTGGTTTGGTGCCTGTAGCTAGGGTGCTGGCCACATACACCGGAAGGGGGTGGTTCAAATCCAGCCTGGGCCTGCCAAACAACAACTACAACCAAAAAATAGCTGGGCGTTGTGGCAGGCGCCTATAGTCCCAGCTACTCAAGAGGCTGAGGCAAGAGAAAGACTTAAGCCCAAGAGTTTGAGGTTGCTGTGAGCTGTGAAGCCACAACACTCTACCAAGAGCAACATAGTGAGACTCTGTCTCAGGGAAAAAAAAAAAAAATTCCTTCTCTCGGAGGTGGCGCCTATGGCTCAAAGGAGTAAGGCGCCAGCCCCATATGCCTGAGATGGCAGGTTCAAACCCAGCCCCGGCCAAAAACAGAAAAAAAAAATTCCTTCTCTCTTTGTAAGGCTGAAGTTCTTCAGAGACTTTAATCAAAACTACATATTTGGGCAGCACCTATACCTCAACGGGTAGGACACCAGCCATATACACCAAGGCTGGCGGGTTCAAACCCAGCTTAGGCAAGCTAAACAACAATGACAACTGCAACAAAAAAATTGCCGGGCATTGTGGTAGGCACCTGTGGTCTCGGGAGGCTTAGGCAAAAGAATTACTTAAGCCCAAGAGTTTGAGGTAGCTGTGAGCTGTAATGTGACGGCACTCTACCCAGGGCAACTAGACTCTGTCTCAAAAAAAAAAAAAAAACAAAAAACACCACAGTCAGGAGCCAGCATCCTTCCTCACTAACCCAGGCCGCCCACAGGAGGTCTGAGCCCCAGGCTGGGTCTAGAGCAGTTTCATGCCCAGAGGTATGAGAAGTAGGCTCTGGTGGGGCTGAGGCCTTGGAAACAGGGCCAGGCCACCTGGCACCAGGTGAGGGATAAGGAGGCTAAGGGCTCCCAGGGCCAGGAAAAGGAACCCAAGCAACAGGCAAGAGCTTTATTGGGTTACAGCCCGAAGGCAGGCCTAGGAAGGCGGAAAGCTCAGGGCAGATGCACAGGCCCCCAGCCCCATATTCCGACCGGAACCCAGAGATGCCAAACTGTTGCTACCAGGAACTGAAGTCCCCAAAACCTCGGCTGGGCTTTTTCTTGGCCAAGGGGATGGCTGGACTGGTAGATGGCTCCTCCTCTGCCACTCGTTTTCTAAGAAAAACAGAACAGGACTCCAGCACCATGCAGGCCCCAGGCCCCCACACCATCCTGACATATCCACTCCACCTGTATCCCTCCCTGACAAGCCCTGCCCCAAACAGCTGCTGTGCCCACATCCCCCTGAATCCATCCTGGCCAGGCCTGCACAGGCGCAGCCTCACAGCACACGCTCAGGTCCGACCCACAGGCCTGTCAGCCTCTCCCACTCACGTGGCTGCTGGGCTGATGTACTTGCCCACCCCCTGGCGGAACGTCTGGGGGCCCTGACTCCCAGCCTGTGGCTGGCTAGTCTTCACTGTGGTCTCCAGGGCCACCTCCAACTGGGTCTTCTTCCGCTCCTCAGCGATCTGTGACACAAGAGGACTGGGCTGACCCACAGTGCCCTGGGCTAGGGGCAGCGAGGAAGGAGAACATGCTTGAGCCGCTCCCCAGGTGGCAACATCATGTACTCCTCACCTGAGCGTCAGCCTCCTCGTAGGGGTCCACGAACACTGTGGTGGCCTCAATGCGGATTTCTTCCTAGAAGCAGAGGGGCTGAGTGTACAAAGGCCCCTCACTCCACCTGCCTGCTGGCCAACCTCAGTGGCCTCCCACGTCTCCCTGAGCACGTACCTTAGGGCGGTCAGTTTTGGGGTCACTCTCCACATTCTCCATGGCTGTCAGTGTGTCAAAACCCCCAACGACCCTGCAGCAGAGGGCAGAAGTGGGTCTAAACACACCAGGGTAGGGTACCCCAATCCCCCCATGCCCGAAAGAGAGCAGGCCAGGGTGCTGGGGCACCACCAGGCCAGGGGGGCTTGTCTGTCCTCTGCAGCAGCCATGTAGGAGGGCCCCAGGAAAATCCAGCTGGTTTGTAAATAAAGTTTTATTTGGACAGAGCCACACGTTTCTTCCATACTGCCTATGTCTGTTTTGAGCAGCAACTGCAGAGCTGGGGAGTCGGGGTCATAGAGACCATGTGGCCCACATAGCTGGAGACCCTCCTTGAGCCTCTACAGGAGAAATCTGCTGACGTCTGAACCAGAGGCTAAGGAGAGAGCCGGACATTGACAGACAGCCAGACAGAGAGCCAAGTGCTGCTGGGTCTGAGACGGCAGCTGGCCAGGCCGAGTGGGGACACATCTCCTCCTGAGCCTGGCAGGCCTGGAAAGCCAGGCTTTCCCACCCAGTGGAAGCACCCAAGTCACCAGTCTGTACAGACTAAACCCCAGCAGTGGCAGAAGGACCCCCTGAGCACAGGGCTCGGGTCTTGGAGAGATAGTGGGTAGGCCCAGCTGTGTAAGGAACCCACCCACTCACAGGCTCCTGACTTCATGTAGCCACCTCTCTTACCTCCCGAAGATGGTGTGCTTCTTATCCAGGTAAGCACAGGACCGGAATGTGATGAAGCTGGCAGGGAGGGTGCGGGTTAGGGGAGTGTGCTGGTATCCCCACCTGTCCTGCCCTGGTCCCAGCCACTGCTAAGCACCCACCAGGAGCTGCCTACCTCCCAGGGGTGCACATGTGAGTGTGCCCTACCTCCCCACCTCTGTCAGCTAAAGCCCCCAGGTCATCCCTGACCTCCAGCTCCCCAGGCAAGAGCCCGGAACAGCTGCGCCTCCCACCAGGTAGGCCCTGTGCCTAGAGCCACGAGGTAACAGCCACTGGCTAGAGCCTGCCCTCCCAGCCACAAGGGAGATGGCTGGGATTGAGACACATGGAACACAGAGCCCAGCTGAAAGACCAGGACTCAGAACCAGGAGAAAGGAAACAGGAAGATGGGGAGTCGGGGATGGGAGGATGGGAGTGAAGGGACGAAGAAATGTGGGTGACAGAAGGACTCATAGACCAAGAACACAATCCCGTCTGATTTTGTTGCTGCTGTAATTCCACCCTATCTGTATGCCACATTGGACTGGCAGATACAGAGGCCAGGTTACAGTTAACTGTAACTTTGGATTTCACACCGATGGCCTTGTTAAATTAGACCAGAGGTAAGACATCTAACTTCTAAACCAGGAGAAAGACAAGAGGAGAGGGCAGCGCCTGTGGCTCAGGGGATAGGGCACCGGTCCCATATACTGAGGGTGGCAGGCTCAAACCTGGCCCTGGCCAAACTGCAACAAAAAAATAGCCAGGCGTTGTGGCGGGTGCCTGTAGTCCCAGCTACTCAGGAGGCTGAGGCAAAAGAATTGCCTAAGCCCAAGAGTTTGAGGTTGCTATGAGCTGTGACGCCACAGCACTCTACCAAAGGTGACAAAGTGAGACTCTGTCTCAAAAGAAAAAAAAAAACAAGAGGAGAAAATGAAATGTAACACACCGGGTAGCTAGAAAGGACCAGGTAAGACAGTAGGAAGCAGTGTCCTGAGTCACAACTGTCAGGACAAATAACAATAAAACAGAATCCAGGTGTGAGCCTCGAAAAAGAGAGGGCTCCTGTGTAAGAACCTGAAAAGCTAAGAGAGGATGGAAGAACCAGGTACCACCAGGGTGGGGGGTTAAGGTGCCGCAGACACAAAGCATCCAGACCTGCCAGTGAGCCGCAGGTCTCAACCCCCACACCACGTGCAATCTGCACCACCCAGCAAACCAGAACAAACTACCCCTCTCAAGGCACCTGAGC
This sequence comes from Galagoides demidoff, assembly GCA_963574575.1. Taxonomy (NCBI): domain Eukaryota; kingdom Metazoa; phylum Chordata; class Mammalia; order Primates; family Galagidae; genus Galagoides; species Galagoides demidoff. Next base: position 5,459 of record CAUYQV010039064.1, on the reverse strand, counting down.
CCCCAGCCCCGACCACACAGGGCCACCAGACACGTGTCCACAGATGTCCACCCAAGACCATGCAGACGACTGACCTCCAAGCCATTTTCTTTCTCTTACTGACTTCTAACACAGTTAAGGAGGCTAGAAAGATAATTAAATAAGTAAACATCAGAAGAGAAACAGGAAAATCTTGACATGAGAAAGCTGTATACAAAAACAGTCCTGAAGGAGAGCACCAAAACAAAAGTCAAGGAAAGTCAAGTGTGCCGAGATCTTCAGGAGAGGCAAGACGGTGCTTTGGGCTGTGTCACCACTGGGATGAAACACGGCTGAGCTAATACGACCCTGAAGCAAAGCATCAAAGTGCACAGTGGGAGTCAGCCAGTTCTTCACCACCAACAAAGCTGTCTGTCCAAATCAAGAGTCAAACGACACTGCTAAGCTTTTCTGATATCAGAAAGATTGTTTATTATGAATTTGTCAAGTGACAGTTAACCAAGTTTACTATTGGGAATTGCTAAAAAGGTCTCATGAAAAAGCTAGATGATGGTGGTGCCTGTGGCTCGCTGAGTAGAGTGAGCCCATATACCGAGGGTGGTGGGTTCAAACCCAGCCCTGGCCAAACTGCAACAAAAAATAGCCAAGCATTGTACCGGGCACCTGTAGTCCCAGCTACTCAGGAGGCTGAAGCAAGAGAATTGCTTAAGCTCAGGAGCTGGAGATTGCTGTGAGCTGTGACGCCACAGCACTCTACCAAGGGTGACAAAGTGAGACTCTGTCTCTAAAAGAAAAAGAAAAAGCTAGACGAAAACACCTGAACTTTCTGCCAACAACTCATGGCTCTTGCATCAGCACAATGCAGCAGCTCACATGGCACTGCCTGTGAGGGAGTTGTTAGGCAGTCGGCAAATTGGAACTCACTCCCTACACACCTGATCTGTCCCCTAGTGGCTTTTTCTTTACCTGAAGATAAAGGAAATATCAAAAGGAAGACATTTTTATGACATTCAGGACATCAAGGGTCATACGACAACAGCTCTGATGGCCTTTCCAGAAAAAGAGTCCAAATCTGCTTTGAAGAGTGGACTAGGTGCACATCTTCCCAGGGACCACTTCACAGGTGAGCACAGTGACCCAGCAGTAAGAAGTGCAACATGTTTTTAGGGTGAGTTTGAACAACAGCAACCAGCAAGTAGTAAAGAGGGAGCAGCCCCCAGAGTTACAGACCAGCTGTCAGTGGTCATGGCAGACACAAGCTAGGAAAGCGGAGGAGAGGACAGACGCCAGGAAGAATCAACCAAGACAGAAACTGAAAACAGTGACACAGAGAGCAACAAAAGATAAATGCCTCGTAAACCACCAAGGAAGCAAGGAACACAGTTGCGGTTAGGAGAGAGCAGGGTGGCATGACACAACAGAGAGGCAGACAAGACCCTACAGAAACAAGTGCAAGAATCTCGGGTCGCGGGAGTTGAACTGTGGCCTGACAGAAATCATATGCCAAGGCTCGGCGCCTGTGGCCGTGCTGGCAGATTCGAACCCAGCCAGGGCCTGCCAAACAACAATGACAACTACAACAATAACAACAACAACAACAAAAATAGCCAGGCATTGTGGCAGGAGCCTGCAGTCCCAGCTACTTGAGAGGCTGAGGCAAGAGAATCACTTAAGCCCAGGAGTTGGAGGTTGCTGTGAGCTATGACACCACAGCGCTCTACACAGGGTGACATAGTGAGACTCTGTCTCAAAAAAAAAAAAAAGAAAGAAAGAAATTATCTGCCGACCCATAATGGAGGCCTGGGAAACATGTGAATGACTTTGAGCTGTCCTTGGCTGGTAATAGCTGAGCCAGTGTGACTGTAACTCCTGCAGACCACAAGCAGTGGCAGCCTCGCCCACACCACAACCCACTCCAGCCAGTTCACATACCTAACACCACACAGACCACAGGTGGAGAGTGAGGCGGCGAGGACCACAGGGCAACTATGACAGGCCAGGGCTTCCTCCTGAATGCCACGGAGACACCAAAGGAAAGGCCAGGTGGTTTCCTTTTCTTTTTTTTAGAGACAGAATCTCACTTTATTGCCCTCAGTAGAGTGCTGTGACATCACAGCTCACAGCAACCTCTAGCTCTTGGGCTTAGGCAATTCTCTTGCCTCAGCCTCCCAAGTAGCTGGGACTACAGGCGCAATGCCCAGCTATTCTTTTGTTGCAGTTTGGCCGGGGACAGGTTCAAACCTGCCACTCTTGGTATATGGGGCCGGCGCCCTACCCACTGAGCCACAGGTGCCACCCCAGTCACTCTGGTTTCACGGTGGTCTCATCCACACAATCTAGGAGTACAAGAGAATCCTATGATCATTGTCATTCATCATCGTAACAGATGTTAAGAAAAAAGACCTCTGGAAATTCAGCCACTTCTCTTAGAACAATAGACTGTCATCTATTGGCAAAAGTGTCATCAGATGGCAAAAGAGCATTTCAGTGGGGGCCTAGGATGCCAGAGCCTCCTCCCCGCAGGCCCAGCAAGGATGTGCACACTAGGGGAACAGAGAGGACTCCAGGTTTTGCTGATAAGCTTGAGTTTCCAGAATACCCAAGAAAGTCTAAATAAAAAAGACCGAATTATAAGAGAATTTGATAAATTAAGTAGATATAAACTAGTTTTTCTTTACATGAGCAACAATGAACAATTAAAAAAAATTTCATTTACAAAAGTATCACAAAGTATAACATGAAATTCTCACAGGGTAGCTTAAGACAAGGGACAGGGACTCGTGTGAAGACAACTATAAAACCAAAGGTCAAATCAAGCCACGCTTGTGGACGCTGGGCAGACGGAACGTGCACATCTGTACTTCCACAACTTGGTGCCCAGCCCCCAGCCCTTGCTGCCAGCTGTTGCCCACCTACACCCCTCCACACATACCAGGGTACACACTCTGTCAACTGCCAGTGCCCACCTAGTGGCTGAGCTCCTCAGTCCTGCCCTGGCCACATCCACCGTTCTGGACCTCATAGTAAGAGATGACTTCTGCTCTTTTTTTTTTTTTTTTTTTAAGAGACAGAGTCTCACTTTATCGCCCTTGGTAGAGTGCTGTGGTGTCATAGCTCACAGTAACCTTCAGTTCCTGGGCTTAGGCGATTCTCTTGCCTCAGCCTCCCGAGTAGCTAGGACTACAGGCGCCTGCCACAACACCCGGCTATTCTTTTGTTGCAGTTTGGCTGGGGCTGGGTTTGAATCTGCCACCCTTGGTATATGGGCTGGCACACTACTCACTGAGCCACAGGCACCGCCCTGACTTATGCTCTCTTAATGGCACACACCGCCAGGGCCTGCTCTTCATGCCAACTGGCTGTGGAGCATCCCCTTTTGATGCTGGGGCACATGCCCAGCCTAGAGGCGCCATATGCTGCCTATATTGGTTTCGGGCCAGTATAACCCTCAGAGAGCAGCTAAGAGGAAGAACCATGGGAAGCTTTGGGCCACCACCCCCCCGGCCCAGCTGACTCACAACTGAGACTTGTTACTGTTGGGCCCAGAGTTGGCCATGCTGAGGATGCCCCGTCCCGTGTGCGAGAGGTTGGGCCGGAACTCATCTTTGAAGGGCTTCCCCCAGTATGACTCCCCACCTGGGGAAGAAAGTTACAGTAACAAGAATGCCAGGGCCCAGCTGAGCCCGCCCTGAAAACTCTGCCTCCCAAGGGGTATCAGGCCTTGCTAGGCACACCTGGGGCAGCAACACCTTAAAGACTGGCCTTGGCTCTGAGCCCCTGCACCCACATGGGCCCCAAGTGACTTGCCCCAGGACGCAGACTAGAGCGTCAAGGCCATAGTCATCACTACAGGGTAGGGTGGGGGCCAAGCAGTTGCCAGGCTAGGTTTGGCTGGAGAGGCCCAGGCAGTCATTTCTGGGGACCCAGGAAGGGGGTAACACACTCTTATCCTATCCCTCATGTGGGCTCCATAACCACCAAGAAATGGGTTGGGCCTGAGGGACACATTGAGGGGCTGTCTCCAATCCTACCTAGCCTTGGGGCTCGGACTTCATGTCTGAACTCTCCACACAATCCTGCTCACTGGCCCCCTAATGCCCCATAAACAGCCATGGGGCCTCGGGAAGGGCCCAGCACCAGTACCTACCCGTGCCTGTGCCCGTGGGGTCACCCCCTTGGATCTGTGAAGAACAGAAGCCGGTGAGCCAGTCTTGCCCTGAGGCCCAGACCCCACCCCCAGGTGTGCTCCAAAGGGGGTGGCAGGACCAGGGGCCTCCCGCCCACCCTGTAGTGAACTCAGTTCCACCTGGACTGGGGACTCAAGGTTATCAGCCTGCAGGTTCCCTGGGAGACTCCCCGACAGATTCCCCTTTGGGATGTGCTCTAGCTACCCGGGTGCCTGGGAGAGGGCTGGGAAGGGTTCTTCCAGCTTTGACATCCCACTGAGCACGTCTGTGCAGCCAGGGATTCCATCACTCACCACAAAGTTCCTGATGGATCTGTGAAAGATGGTGCCATCGTAATAACCCTTCTTGCAAAGCCTAATGAAGTTTTCACAGGTTTTCGGTGTCTGCAAAACCAGTACTCCTGTGAGGCACATAGCAGCCAAGTGCAGGTCACAAAAGCCACACAGGGCCTTTATCACGTGGCAGACACATGATCAGATGCCCTGCACTACAAGTGAGGAAGAACCTGCTAGCCTCAGGGAGGGTCCTGGGCGGGGCAGCAGGCAAGCCAGGCCCTCTACAGCCATCAGGCCCCATGGGGAGGACACAAGTGTACCCCAGCCCCCTCCGGGGTAGTCAGGCTACAAGCACATACTCATGATAGCTCCATGTTCAAGACACAGCTGACCATAATCCCAGAAAAGCTCTGAGGCAGAATGAGGGCAGCTGCTCACCCACCAGGTCACAGTGCAGCTCCAGGTTGAGGTCGCCCCTGCTGGTGTGCAGCCGCACGTAGCCCTTCTTCTTGACAAACTGGTAGCGCAGCACGTCCTCGTCAATGGCAGCTGCAAGCAGAGGCCTGCACTCGGTGCCCACCCTTACCTCAGGGCAGCCCCACCACTGGCGCTGGACACAGCTCTGGGGAGAGTGCTGGTGGAAGCAGGGGGCCAAGGATGACCCAGGCCTCGCATGCTCACTGGGCTCATGGTGCAACAGTTATAGTAGATGCCAGAAATGCTCAGATGTGGGTGTGCAGAATGGCCAGAGGGTGAAAGAATCCCCATGAGGGGCTCAGGGGACAGTGGGGGGAGAGACCCCATGGGAGGAAGTGCCTAAGTGCCGTCAGAACCACAAGGACAGGCTTGGCGCCTGTGGCTCAATCGGCTAAGGTGCCAGCCACATACACCTAAGGTGGCGAGTTCAAATCCCCAGCCCGGGCCCGCCAAACAACAATGATGATGGCTGCAACCAAAAAATGGCCGGGCATTGTGGCGGGTGCCTGTGGTCCCAGCTACTTGGGAGGCGGAGGCAGGA
>CAUYQV010039060.1:0-15573 GCA_963574575.1 Galagoides demidoff | reverse complement strand
AGCCTCAAGCTATCCCCCTGGGCAGAGTGCCATGGCATCACAGCTCATAGCAACCTCCAGCTCCTGGGCTCAAGCGAGTCTCCTGCCTCCGCCTCCCAAGTAGCTGGGACCACAGGCGCCTGCCACAACACCCGGCCATTTCTTGGTTGCAGCCATCATTGTTTGGCGGGTCCGGGCCAGGGATTCGAACCCGCCACCTTAGGTGTACGTGGCTGGCGCCCCAGCCGATTGAGCCACAGGTGCCAAGCCATATGAGAGATTTTTAAAAAATCCTCATAACACTATAGCCTAGGCAAAAGAGAACAATACTGTCTCAAAACAAACAAACAAGGGTTGCGCCTGTGGTTCAAAGGAGTAGGCCCTCAGCCCTATATACTGGAGGTGGTGGGTTCAAACCCAGTTCCGACCAAAAACTACAAAAAACAAACAAACAAACAAATCTCAATAAAAGACAATTCTTATGGACCTGGGTGTATTTCCAAAGACTAAATAATTCAGAGAAAAATAATACCAACTTTATTTTGATAACTCTCTCGTTCAAGGATTTATCAGTTATTGTGACTACCTGAGAATGTTTCAGGACAGCAACCTTGCATAATGGTGCTGTCTAATCAGGATGGCTATGTCCTGGGTCCCAGCAGCTTTCTGTCACTCTTGGTGCATAAGGGACACTCAGTCACTAACCTGCAGAGAGAGATAGTTGGCGTCTCCCAAGGCTCATCCTCTCCCTGACTGGCTCCCCTCTGTCCCTGGTTTGATGCCTGTGGCCAGGAACACCCTGACAACAGGCAGTCATTGTCTAACTCCAGAGAGTAGTTTGATTAACTGGTTCTTGACTAGAGCGGCGCTGGGGGCAGGCAAAATTTCTCAAACTGCCCTCTAAATTGTGTAGAATGTGGGGAGTGGATCTTTCTGAGTTAAGAACTGAAGTCAGAAAATTCTTTCCAGTCTCAGTTCCTCTAACTCTGGGGGGCTTGAGTAATAAGAATTAGTATCCTGTACTCAAGAAGTACCTAGGCCAGGCTCAGTGGCTCGAGACAGTAGGATCATTTGAGCTCAGGAGTTCAAGACCAGCCTGGGCAAAAATGAGACCCTGTCTGTACAAAAAATATTGATAGAAAAATTATCCAGGTGTGGTAGCACACACCAGTAGTCTCAGCTACTCAGAAGGCTGAGGCAGGAGGATTGCTTGAACCCAGGAGTTTGAGGCTGCCATGAGCCAGGTTGATGCCTCGGCACTCCTGCCTGGATAACAGAAAGAGACTCTGTCTCCAAACTAAAAAGAGAACCATCTACATTGTGCCAGAGACACATATTTTACATCTAAGCCTTCCAAGGTTCTCTCTACAAGATAAATGTTAACACTTCCATTTTATAGTGGAGGGAGCTCAGAGAGCCTCAGAGAGGTCCAGAGAGGCTAAGTGCTGTGCCCTCACGGCTGGTGGGACAGAGTGTAGATTCTAGCCTAGGTTTATCTGTCTCCAGAGACTTCCACAGTGCTTCCTAATTCCACAACACCACACCCTCATATTAGAGGGGGAGGAATGGTCTTTAGGGGTGAGACAGGGGCCAGGCTTCCACCAGTCTGTGAGTCCTTCCAAGGTGTAGGTGATTCAAGCTCTGCGGCCCTATCCCTATCATGTGAGTATGAAGCCAACACATGACACCCAAAAGGGTGCTGAGAAAACTGGGCACAAGGTCTCTACCAGCTGAGCCCCCTCACCTTGCTAAGATGCCTCACACACCTGATGGCACTGGGAGGTCCTGAATCCAGCCTACGCCTGCGCCCGCAGAAAGAAAGACCACATGGAAACCTCCTGAGGTGCAGGAGCCCCAACCTGGGTGGACCGCTGCACAGAGCCCAGTGGCCTGAGCACCCCGTGGGAAAGCCTCGGCCCCGGCCCTCCCGGGAGCCACGGGTGCCGCCTCCTGCCCACGGCTTGGCTCAGCGGGTTCCCAAGTGGCTTTACTTCCTCCCCCTCCGCCTCCACCTCCCGCAGTCCCCGGGGAGCCAGGGAGGCCACTGGCAGAATTGGCCCTCAGTCCCCAAGTCCCCCCCGGCCTCTGACAGCCCCTTCCCACACACCTTGGAGCCAGGCTCCCCCACGCAGAGTAGAAAGGGACCCTCCACCTCCCCAGTCCTCTGCCCCCCAGGCGCGTTTAGAGCTGGTGGGCCCCATCCCCACATCTTCCGCTGTCCACTGGGGCTCTGCTCACGGCTGCAATAACAGGGCTTTGGGTATGGGCTGTTGTTTTTGCAGCTGGGATGGGGCGGAGCAGCAGCGGGGAGACGTCTCGGGCGCTGACCGTCTGAGAAAGCCCCGAGCCCGCATTCCCACTAGGGCTGGGGCAGCCTCCACTGGCTGGTGACTGAGCTGTTACTGGGAGAGAGGCCCCTGGGCAAGGCTGAGAGCAGAGGGCAGGCAGAGAAGGAGGCCAGCCAGCAGGGCAGGGAGCGCCGAGGGGGGCTGGGAGTCCAGCAGCCCGTGGTCCTCCCTCCTTTCTAGCTGCAGCTGGACGGAGCCTCTCCCCCCTCGCCCAGCCCCCGCACACATCTGGGTGATGCTGGAGCAAGCTTCCTTAAAACAAACAACAAACAAAACAAAACGTCTCATTTACTAGGGGAAAAACGTTGGAAACCAAAAAGAATCAAACAAAGATCACCGGTAATCCCTTCACTCAAAAAATATTCATTACGAACATTTTGACGTATTTCCCTGTCACCTACTCTTCTGATTGTGGCAAAATAAACAGAACACAAAATTGGTCATCATAACCATTATTAAGTGTACAGTTCAGTGGCATTAGGCACAGTCACCTTGTTTTGCGACCACCACCAGCAGCCATCTTCAGAATTTTTTGTCTTCCCAAACTTTGTCCCCCCACCCCCAACCCCTGGCAGCTGCCTTTCTAGTTCCTGAATCTACAAACTTGACAACTCCAGGTCCCTCATAGACATGGAATCATACGGTATTTGTTCTTTTCCGTCCGACTTAATTCACCTAGCACCCTATCTTCCAGGTTCATCTATGTTGAAGCATGTGTCAGAATTTCCTTCCTTTTTAAGGCCAACTACTATTCCATTGTGTGTCATGTTTTGTTTATCCACTCATAGCCTGTTTTTTAAACATGATTAAGATTATACTTTGTCAGATGTTAAATATCCTGATTTTTTTTTTTTTTTTTTACTCAGATGTTGCCATGTCATTAAATGTTTTTCCTAAACATGATTTTTAGTGCTTGGACTTTGATTGTGCAGATGGAATAGCATAATATATTTAATCATTTTCCTACCCTGGAATACTGAAGCATTTTGTTTATTTGCTATTATAACTGGCACAGAGAAGAACATTTTTGTAGTTTTGTTTTGTTTTGTTTTTTAATTTGGAGTCAGAGTTGGAGCTGGAGTGCTGGTACCATCATAGCTCACTGCAGCTTCGAACTCCTAGTGTCAAGTGATCCTCCTGCCTCAGCCTCCTAAGTAGTTGGGAATACAGGTGTGCACTGCCACTCTGGCTAATTTTAAAAATTTTTGTAGAGATGGGGGTCTTGCTAGTTTTCCCAGGCTGGTCTCAAACTCCTGGCCTCAAGCAATCCTTGTACCTCTGTCTCCCAAAGGTGCTGGGATTATGGCACCATGCCTGGCTATTTTTAGAAAATGTTTATGGACCCTCCTGTGGCCCTGCCTAACTTCTGGCACTTCAGAATTTCCTAACGGAGAATACTAGAAGTGGAAGTGCTCATCCATGTGACAAACACTCCTTAATCTCTTGATAAATATCACCCCAAACCTTCCAGAAAAATTAGCTTATTGTTCCTCCACGACTCTTTCTTCACCTCATATTTAGCAAATTTCTGAGCACTCCTGTGCCTCACACAGAGTATCCAGGGGTGTTCTGCTCTCCTTTATGCTGCCCTGGAGAAAGGTGGAGACCTCCATGAGTAGGGATTTAGGGGACCCAAACTATCTTCTCCATGCACAAAGCTGCTCTGTCCTAGTGGGTTGGCCTATCTAGTCAAGGTGGCAAGTCCTTGATGGCCATAGGGCCGAGTGGCTCAGGACAGAGCCAGCCTGGGCCAGGAGGCAACAAGTGTGGTGAGGTTGCAGAGTCTCTCTCTATCCTAGGCATTGCCTGAGCTTGGCCCAGGACCACTCTGTAGACTGCCCACTGCCTGCCCAGCCAGTCCCGTGCAGAAAGGTAGCAATATAAATAATACCTCTTTGCTGGGGGGATGTTATAGGCCAGGCCCATTGGCTCCTCACACAAACCCTGTGTTCTGGGTACCACATGGTCCCCATTTTGCTGATAAGGCAATCAAGTTTCACAGCCATTTTGTACCTTGTTCAAGGTACACGGCTGGTGTGTAGTAGAGAATGTGTGAGATCCATAATCAGATGAACCTAACTCTAGGGCCTGTGCTCTGACGGTGTGTCTCCCAGAGACTCTGCTGGTACCCCAAGTCTAGGAGAAGAGAAGGGAGAGCTGTGGCTCAGTGATAATGGCTGGAGGTGGGGATTGGCCCTGCTCTCTCTGCCCAGCCCTGCCAAATCCTAGGCCAGAGACTTCTGGCTATAGGGAATGAGGAGTGCTCCATACCCCAAAGGGACCCGGCTGGGGCAGGGGTGGGGGTGACAAGGGAGGGGGCCACTGGGACCTCACTGTGTATGAAGAACTTAATTGTGTTACAGATGCTGCTTTTTGGGAAAATAAGTATTATGAAGTTGTCTTGTTTTTGACAATCTGGTGTCCCAGAGACCCAATGTCAAAGAAAACATGGGCTGAAGAACCAGAGCCAGCAAAGCTGAAGCCTGCAGGTGAAGCCAGCCCTTCTGGGGTCGAGGATGGAAGCTCTGTGAGACCCAAGCTGCAACCCAGGTGCTGAAAGCTCCTAATGGTCCAGGCAAAGGACAGATGGGAACAGGACATGGGAGGAGCATAGAGCCCCTTGCTGAACCACAGCCTTGAGGACCTGCATGCAGAGGGGCCTCACCACATTCAGGAAATACTGAGAAGCTCCAAAATCTGTGAATTCATAGGTTCCATTCCTGAGCCTGAGGAACAGGCACTGAGAACAACAGGTTGGGGGCTGGCCAGGTCTCTGGCTGTCAGAGCACCCTACAAGGCAGGGGAAGGCTGCTCAGTATGAACCCAGGCTGGGAGGAGTGATCTTTTTTCCAGAACAAGACTCCCTGTGGGGCGCAGGGCAGAAGTCAGTGGGCTCAAGAGTCTGGGACGTGCCTGTTTGACTCCGCTTAGGTCGAGAGGGCAGCCCACTGGCCTGGCCTCACCAGCCAAAGCCAACACAGGAAATGCCAACCAGACCTCAACATCCGGGCACCTAATTTGCTCTGGCTAGCAGGGAGCACCCGCCTTCTCAAGCTCTGTTGTTGGCAGTGCTGGCTGGAGGGAACCATGGTGTGAATGCTCAGGGGATGCACGGTCCCCTCCTCATGGGCTCTCAGCCCCATGGCAGGAGAAACTGGGCAAGCACACAGGAGACCAGCAGGCAGCAAGAGGGAGCCAGGCGTTACCCTGGATGGCGGCCACCGGGCTGTTGTTGGGATCCAGTTTCATGCTCCTTCAAGGAGAGCCGCGAGGGTCATCTCCTCCACGACGCCCCAGGAAGGAGACTGATGGGCAGACAGTTGTTAACACTGCTGCCGCCACCACTGTGGTGATTAAGGCCGTTAGGGCCACAGTAATTGGCCTCCCAGCCAGGCAAGGCTGGGTCTGACAGCCAGCACCCGTCAGGGTCTGTAGAGCAGGGGAGGGGGCCGTGTGGGGAACAGCCCGTGCTGTAGCTGTGTGCGCTGATCGGATTAGGCTGTGAATCGACACTCTATCCTCCTTAGTGGTTTCTTTCCTGGGGCCCCAGCCAGGGCCAGAACTGTGGGGGTGGAGTAGATCACGGACAGAGAAGAGACATCCGCCTTCCCAGACTCCCTTGAAGGTGGGCACTAGCTGGGGTGGGGGTACAAGGTCTTCATCTAGGATTAAGTTTGACTAAAGACCTCTCTGCAGATCAGTAACTGCCCAGCCAGCCCCAAGTGGAGGATCAGCTTTTCCAGCAGGGACCCTCCTTCCTATATTCCCACTGGTGCCTGGCACTAGCTGAGTCTTGCAGGTGGACTCTGTCCTCCTAGGCCCAACGTGGTGCCTGGCACAGAACAAGTCTGCCAAGGATATTGGCAGACTGAGTGGATTGGGGTCCTGTTCCCCAAATGGCATAATTGCTTTGTGGGAGAATCTCTGTGACCACCCCCCCACACACACACAGTCTGGGTGGCCCTGTGAGAGCAATGGAGAGCTCACTAAAAACCACGAGCCCTGTGCTCACGTCTGCTGGGCAGCTGTGCTCATGTCTGCTGAGTTCTGTCTTTCTGTAGTGTGCACACGAGTGTAAGTGTGCCTGTGTCTGCCCAGCAGGCTTATTTTCCTCCTTGTGCATCCTCTGTGTTCCCTCAGCTTCCCAGGTTCCCTTCCTTGGAGGTCGCAGGAAGGAAGGGGGAAGGCTAGGTGTCTGGTGCGGAGGCCTCTGGGTCGTGACCTTTTCAGAGCCTGCCGTATTTACACTTCAGGCTAAGGTTCAGGCTTCTGGGGACTCCCACCTGCTTATCCCCTCAGTCCCTTCCTTTAGGGCAGCAGCTCTCAACCTGTGGGTCCCAACCCCTTTGTAACAATGAAATACATCCTGCATATCAGATATTTACATTACAATTCATAACAGTAGCAAAATTACAGTTATGAAGTAGCAATGAAAATAATTTTATGGTTGGGGGTCACTACAACATGAGGAAGTATATTAAAGGGTCGTGGCCTTCGGAGGCATTAGGAAGGTTGAGAACCACTGCTTTGAGGGATACCCCAAGCCCTCTGTGAGGAGGAGCTGGCTTCTGGCTGCTCTGGGCCCTGGCTGGAATAAGGGGATAAGGGGCATCCCCCTCTGCTGCTGGATGTGCTGGTGGCCAGATAGTTAGCGGACATAGAGGGGCACAGAATGGTGGCCCTAGAGACAGCACAGGCCTCTCCTTGGCATTAGTAGGCAGCATAAGAAATGGCCCTTGAGGCCTGGGGAGAAACATGTATGTATGTCCCAGGCACATACAGGGCTGAAATACAATTCCGCCCACCCGCTTGCCTTATTTGCTTGAAAACTCCATGACCTGCTGCCCAGCCCTGGTCTCCAGGGCCCCAGGCCTGTCTGCCTGAGAGCCACAGGTACCTCAGGACAGTGGAGGAGGGCAGCCCTCCTTGGCAACTGCTTCTCCCTTCTCATTCTCCAGCACCCACCCACCCCCATATCCTAACCCTCTCCCTAGGGTTTTCTATTTCTCCAGCCCATAATATCCTCCTGTCCCAAGGAAGAGGCTAGAAGCTCTGGCAGGATGAGAACCAGGCCTGGATGTATAGCCTGGGACAGCCATTAAAGCATTAAACATTAAGCCTTGGGTTTCTCATCTTTAAAATGGGAATGAGGAAAATGCATACCCTATTGCCTTGGAAGATATGCCTTGCTGAGCAAAAACAGCAGGGTCATTGAGGAACAGAAGTCATTGAGGATGTTCTGGAAAGATATACAATAAATTGTAAACAGAGGTTGCCTCTGGACTATAGGAGTGGTGAGAGAGGGACAGAGTAATGGTATTGGGAGGGGGGATTTTCACTTTTTGCTTAATAAACCTTGAACTTTGTTTCAATGAGTATGTACTTGTTTTGTGGGAAAAAAAAACAACAGTAAAGATTTTATTTTGCAGGGTGATTGCGAGCTTTCAATGTGAATGTATATTTGTTGAGTGAATAAAAGAAAGAAAGAATGAACAAATGAGGCCCAGGGCATGTCAGGACAAGCTGCTCTTTTCCCCTACAAGCTAACTTGGAGTCAGGTTGTCTCCCCTCACTTGTCCATCCCCTTTCCCTGAAGAGGTTAAAATAGCACTTCTGGAGCAGAAGTCTAGAAGCCCCAGAGAGGCCAGAAGCAGGCTAGGCCACAGTGGGACACATGGGGTGGCATGGAGGCATCATCTCCCACCCCGCTCCATCCCCACTTGTCTCCTGGTCTCAGTGGCCGCCTGGCAGGCCACTCTGCTCAGCTCAGGACCTGCTTCCAATTATCCATGAAATCTGAGCTGGAAGAAACCTATTAAAGCCCCATTTAGTTTGATCCCCCTAGGGGCCAGGGATCTTTTCCGGCGACATCCCCCTCCTTGTCCGACTGGGACTCCAAGCCCTTTGGATGTTATCTCCTCTTGGGTCAATATTGTGACAACTCCAGCTGTGACCCAGGCCACCCTGGAGCCAGAGCTGGTCTGGGCCTGGTGAGGTACAGGGTGGGGGTAGCAAACTCAGCTCTCTTCCTACACCTCAGGGCTCCCACTGCCCACTGTCCTCCTCCCCTGCCTTTTCTCCAGCCACAGCAAGTCCGACTCACCTCCAGCCAGAGCCCTGCCTGGCCTGCACCTCACTTTCCAGGCTGTCTGCAGGTTGCCTTGGCTCCTGGGCCTGCCTGGTCATCTCATGGGAAGCTCTTACTTACTGGTAGGGACCATCTCTCCCATATTCCCAGTCGTGCCTGGTACAAGACTGCACATTTCATAACATCCCATTACATAAGAAATAACAAATAATGGTGATTAATGATCTCCTCCCCTCATCCCTGCGCTCGCCTGGGTAGGACCTCCCAGGGAAGGGCTCCTGGAGCAGGGGGGGTACCCACACTCCTTCCACATCCTCCCAAGCACCTCTGCCATGGACCATTCCCTAGGGAGCAAGAAGAAGCCACTAGGGGAGCCAAGGCAGGGGTCCCAAAGCTCCACAGGAGGGGAGACCCCAGCACTTAAGTGGGGCCCCCAGGGCTCCTATGACCCAGCCCCAGGGCACACTCTCTGTTCAGTTGGCCTGGTCTCCCCAGGACCACCCTGATGGAGGAATGATGCCTACAGAGGCCACTGTCTCCCTGCCCCTAGGCTCCTTGCCCAGTTTGGGCCTCCGAGCACCTCTCACCTCTCGTGGGTGGGACGCTCAGGCTGCACTCCAGGGACCTGGCGGGGCTGGGCTGGGCCTTTGGGGGTGGTCTGCTGGGAGAATTTGTGGCTTCTTTCCTAAACTCTGGAGCAGTAGGGAGGGAGAGGAAGCCACTTTAGGGGCATGTCTGGGGCAATCACTTGGAGGTTAGAGGAGGGCAGCAGGAAATGTAGGATAAGAAGGTTTCAGAGGGGGGCATGGAGGGAAGGAGCTTGGAAGCAGTGTACAGAAGTGCACCCAGACAGTCCTCCCACCAGACTCCCCTCTGGGACCCCTCAGAGTTGCAGAGACCATGGTACAGAGCTGGGACTGTGAGATGAGGGGCACTTCTACAGGTCATCAGGCTAGCCTCCTGCCTCTGACCACCTCCACCAGCCCCAGGAGTGAATGCGGACCCTGTTGTTCAGGTCTCCGTGGACAAGAACTGTGTGGCCTTTGCCAGCAGAGGACTCCTTCCTCGGGTCTAGGCAAGCCTTCCTTGCTACACTTTAAACACATCTTTCCTTGCTTCGTCTCAAGTGGGTTCACATAAACGATTCTCCCTTCGTATTAACTTGTTGCTTTGTTCCTCCAGAGTTCACTCCCAGGAGGAAAGAGCATTAGATTTGGCCTGTTCTGAATACTCTGGCCCTGTCGCTGTCCTTACTGTCAGGGCACAACTTACACAGCTCCTCATGGGCCCAACTAGGGACCAGGGCAGAGCCAACATCTCTTTGTGGTTTTTTTTTTTTTTGAGACAGTCTCTCGCTATGTTGCCCTGGGTTAAGTGCTGTGGTGTCACAGCTCACAGCAAACTCAAACTCAGGCTTAAGCAATTCTCTTGCCTCAGTCTCCCAAGTAGCTGGGACTATAGGTGCCTGCCACAACACCCAGCTATTTTCTTGTTGCAGTTGTCATTGTTGTTTAGCTGGCCTGGGCCGGGTTCCAACCCGCCAGCCTGGGTGTATGTAGCTGACTCTATAACCACTGTGCTATGGTCACCGAGCCAGAGCCAACATCTCTTGCCCGGCCCATCCTGAACCCTCCTAGTCCTAGGTGCCAGTTCAGGAGGGGCAGGGTGTGCTGAGGGATGGAGGCCAGGGCCAGGACACCATGGGGCCAGACCCCTGCCACTCACAGCTGCTCGTTGCCACAGCCCTGAAACGTCACAGGAACACTTCATTTATCTCCGTCTAAAGTCAGGATGTGAGTGCAGCCCCACCTCACTCCCCTGAGGTGGGGGGCAGGGAGGTGTGGAAGGCTGACTGACCAGCTTTGGCCTTCCAAAGGCCCGTAGCCAGGCAGAAGGAAGCATGCCAGTACACACACACCTGTATGCACATAGAGATTCGCCTTCAATACATATACATGCAGGTGCGCGCTTTGGCACGAGCACGCAGGCTCACCGCACACACGTGCTCACATGCACCTGTGCACATCACCTTTGCACAGGCACATTCCTTCCCCCGCATAGGTCCCGTCTCCTGGTACACGCTTGCTCATGTCTTCCTGGGAACATATATATGTATATGTTTGTCTGCACACGATAACACACTTCATGTGCACACATATAGGAACATTAATGGAAGGCTGTTAACTGCTGCTTGCTTCAAATTTATGGAATAGATAAAGTAAGAATTCCAAAACCATTGACTCTAGAGAGGAGGGGCAGGGGGAGGGGTGGTAGAAGAGCCCTGGCTTCCTCCAGGGCACCAGGAGACCCCCGGCCTTCCAGAGTGAGGAGATTTTCAAGAGGCGTACATAACAGTATTAATGTACACAGCTATGATCTAATTAAAAAAAAAAAAAGGCTCAGCGCCTGTGGCTCAAGTGGCTAAGGCACCAGCCACACACACCTCAAGTGGCGGGTTCGAATCCAGCCCAGGCCTGCCAAACAACAATGACGGCTGTAACCAAAAAATAGTTGGGCGTTGTGGCGGGCACCCATGGTCCCAGCTACTTGGGAGGCTGAGGGAGGAGACTTGCTTGAGCCCAGGAGTTGGAGGTTGCTGTGAGCTGTGATGCCACAGCACTCTAACCCAGGAGGATAGCTTGAGGCTCTGTCTCAAAAAAAAAAAAAAAAGGCATACATGGTAGTACATTCTAGGAGGAGGGGTGGCCTGACAGGGGACAGGACAGGGAAAGTTCAGGCCAAGTGTGGCATAAGGCTAGGAAATCACCTGATTGGGGTGGAGGGTTCTCTGGAGCAGCGTAATAAAGCCAAAAAGTACAGAAGTGCTTTTTGCAATGGGGAGCCATGGGAGAGTTTTGAGCAGGAGAGAGTAAGGGTCAAATGGCTCTTTGGGAAGCTTCGATCACTAGTGCCCTCCATGTCCCTTGTGCTAAGGCATACAGGCAATGAGTGATGCTGCCTGGAGCAGGTGGGAGGAGGAGGATCAGCTTCCTGACTGACACAGGCCTGAAAGGATGGAGCGGAGTTGTCAGGACAAGGAAGGACAGGAGGAATGACCAGAGCTGACAGCAGGACCTGGCAGCTAGGAGTGCAGCAGGGAGGAGGGCTGTGTTAGTCACTCGTATGTGCCCGTAGAGTGGAGCACAGGTTGTTCTGAGAAGCTGAATGCAGTGTCTGTGCCAACTTCGAGGAGTCCAGGCATCTCTAAGAACATGCAAAAAGCAGCCAGTGAACATTGCCTGAGCTCCCCTGGGCCAAGCTGACCTGACCCCAGGGAATAGAGGAGCTGTTTTCCTGAATGAGTGAGCACTATCAGGAAGAATGCAGGAGGGGTGCCAAGGCTGGCCAGCAAGAGGGACCCACTCAGATCACAGGGGCTACAGCCATTTATTTCCCTAGATATAGGACATGTGGAGGTATTGGGGGCTACCTGGCCCTGCTCCTTTAACACATTCCCTCCCTGGGAAATATCCACCAAAACATTCATGTCATCCCCACCCGCCCTGACCCTACCATCCTGGTGCCACCATGTTGCTGAGGGCCCTCCAGGCTTCAGCCCCACCATGGCCTCCATCTCTTCAGAAGGGGAAACACCACAACCCAGCTGTCTGTCCCAAATCCACCTGGAGGTCAGCCAGCTTGGCCGAAACCCAACTTAGTTAGCCCAGACCCAGGAGACGCTGCCGGGAAGAGGCAAGGACTAGAAGGAAGCGAATGGGTCAGAGACGGGCCCCTTTCTGGGGCCTTATCCAGTAGGGTTCCTCCTGGCACAACTATGGGCTTGCCCTGTTGCCACAGACTTTTGAGCCCTTGGTCCCTTGGGTTGTGGGTGTCAGGCCTCTCTGTGCAGCCCTGAAGAGATGCAGGTTGCCATGACAGCTGGCAGTTGAACTCTACCCTGATCTCCAAAGGCCCAGAGACCTGGCCTTGAGCCCTGCTTGGGACAGAAGCGAATCTCGTTGGGAACCCAGAGTCCTGTCTTGCAGACTTGAAAGCTTGTCAACAGGCTTACACAGAGACCCTCACTCTGAGAAGAACTCCCTCCTTCCTCCTGCCCTCCCACCCTCCCAGCCAACAGCTTACATCAGCAGCCACAGCTGCTACACCCCCAGGGGTGGCCTGGGGCCACCCGTCAGGGAGGAAGGCTAAGGGAGCCTGGGTGTGTGGGGCCCAGAGCAGCTCTACCCTCCTTTCCAGGCATCAGGCACCTCTTAAACTCCAGCCATCAGCCCTGTGGGCCCCCAGCCCCTGAACAGGACCCTGTTCCTGCGGCTTTGTCATTCACCCACCAGCTCCCAGCTGGGATGCACTCTTCTGCTGCCCATGGCAACTGGGAGGGCCGCGAGGGGAGGCACCTCCAGAAAAGCCTGCTGACAGGAGGTTTGCCACATTCTGTTCAAACTCCCTCTTTGCCCCTTTCACCTACTAGAAAACAGACCCATAGAAACCCCAAGTCAGGGTGACAGAGAGCAGGACAGAGACAGCCAGCGGAGGAGAGAGACAACCATCCGAGAGACAACCATCCAAGCACACCAGGTCGGAAGGGGGGGGAATAGAAGAGGACACTCCCAACAGAGGCCCAGGGTCAGGTGGCACACGGGAGGGGTAACTTGCTGCTCCCGCTGGGGTAGGGCAGCCAGCACTGGGGTGATCCACTGAGGGCAGTGGCCCTTTCCCCTTCCCCATTGCTGCCCTTGGCCAGGTCTGGGGCTCTGGAAGGTCACCTACTGGTAGTGATGGGAGTGAGTTTAGGTTGTGAGCTTTGGAGTCAGACACAGGTCTGCCCACGCTGTGTGACCTGGCACAAGCAACTTCACCTCTCTGTGCCTTGCTTTCCTCATCTGAAAAACAGGACCACTATTGAACCCCCTTTTCTTATGTGATTTATTTTATTTGTTTATTTATTTATTTTTTTTGAGACAGAGTCTCAAACTGTTGCCCTGGGTAGAGTGCTATGGCATCACAGTTCACAGCAATCTCCAACTCTTGGGCTTAAGCAATTCTCTTGCCTCAGCCTCCCAAAGTAGCTGGGACCACAGGCATCGGCCATAATGCCCAGCTATTTTTTTGATTGTAGTTGTCATTGTTGTTTGGCAGTCCTGGGCTGTGTTTGAACCTGCCAGCTCTGCTGTATGTGGCTGGCACCCTAGACACTTGAGCTATAGGTGCCGAGTTTTCTTATCTGATTTAAATAAGTTACCATGTGTCAGATACTCCGCAGAGTTCCTTGCACCTATAAGCAATCTCTAGGTTAGGCTATTATTACTCTCCTGCCTTTTGGTTTCCTTGTTCATTGAAGGGAGGTAGTGATACACATGGTACCAGTGGCTGCGGGGATTGGGTGAAGTGAGCCCATGAGATGGTGCCTTCAGTAGTGGCAGTTCAGAAGCCCACCCCAAGTCTGCCTGCCCACTGCACACCGGAGGCCCGCTGCTCCCTGCCGCTGAGGCCCCAGGACAGGCTATGTGCCCAGTCAGCAACAGGTGGCAGGGCCGCGGGGCACAGGTGCAGCCTTGCAGGGGATGTGGAGGGTGGTCCCTCCCGTTTCCTTCCCCCAGCTGCTGGCTGAGCAGGCTGTGCCTGGGAGGAAGGCTGGGCGGAGGGAGATGGCAAACAGCCACATGTCGCCAGGGGCTGAGTAAGCGCCCCACTTCCTGCCACCACTGTCAGCAGCTTCAGCAACCATGACCAGTGGGCCGCTGACAATGCTCGCTGCAGTGGGAGCTCCGAGACCGGGTGGGGTCACTTCCCTGAATTGTCCTTGCTGCTGGCTCCTCGCAGCACACCTGGCCAGCCTGCCTGCTGACCTGGAGAACCATGGGGTGCCCAGCTTGGCAGGCAAGCACTGTCCTGGGTGCCAGCCGGTGCCTAGTCCTCACTAGCCAGGAGGCAGAGCCTTGGCTGTGTGCTTGCTCTGAGGTCTGGACACCGTACAAGTCTGGGGCCTGCAAGAGAGCCAGGCTGGGTCTGAGTTTTGGCCCAAGCCCATTGTGCCTGCAGCCAGGGAACAACACGAGTGACCTCTATGTACAGGACTCTATACCAGGCCTGGGCTTGGGCCCCCTCCCTGCAGCCCTCCCTGGCAACATCTGTCACTATTTTGGTGGGCTTGGGGCACAAAAAGCCCTAGCAGACACACTGCCAGAAGAAATACAAACAGCCAATGCCTATACAGAGAAATGTTCAACCAAATTGGCCAGTAACCAAGGAAATGTATCCAGGCCCAACCGTGAGGCATGACTTTCACGAATCTGATGGGCAAAGACATCAAAGAACAATTAATACCAGGGTGTAGGGATCTTAGACATTGCAGGAAGGAGTGTACACTGAAACAAT
Source organism: Galagoides demidoff (assembly GCA_963574575.1). Lineage (NCBI taxonomy): Eukaryota > Metazoa > Chordata > Mammalia > Primates > Galagidae > Galagoides > Galagoides demidoff. Next base: position 822 of record CAUYQV010039060.1, on the reverse strand, counting down.
CTTTTCACAGGGCAGTTTGCCAATAAGCATCAAAAGCCCTCGACACAGAAATTCTACTTCTAGGAATTTAAGGCACACGAGTAACAAGTAAGTGTAAAAAGGCTCAAAACGGCTTTGCTAATAATGGAGAAAATAATAGCTATAACATAGATGCCCAATTACAGGGAAGTTTGAAAAGAAAAATTTAAATGAAAATTTAAAAGAAAAATTTAAAAGAAAATTGACCATGCAGTGGTAAATTTTCCCTGGATATATAACTGTTAAAAATTACACCAGGGTGGCACCTGTGGCTCAAAGGAATGGAGCGTAGGCCCCATATACCACAGGTGGCGGGTTTAGACCCGCCCCCGCCAAAAACTGCAAAAAAAAAAAAAAAATCACACCTAATGGTACATGTTCAAACTTTAATGTGCCCAAGATTTCCCGGAAAGCTTGTTAATTGCAGATTCTGACTCAATAGGTCTGTGATGGGACCTAAAATTTTGCATTTTTAACAAGCTCCCAGGTGACACTTTGAGCAGAAGGGCTGTAGAATTTTTACTATTGATAACGGAAAGGCATTTCAAAAGTGTTTTTTTTTTTTTTTTTTTTTTTTGAGACGGAGCCTCAAGCTATCCCTCTGGGTAGAGTGCCATGGCATCACAGCTCATAGCAACCTCCAACGCCTGGGCTCAAGCAAGTCTCCTGCCTCCGCCTCCCAAGTAGCTGGGACCACAGGCGCCCACCACAACACCTGGCCATTTTTTGGTTGCAGCCATCATTGTTGTTTGGCGGGCCTGGGCTGGGGATTCGAACCCGCCACCTTAGGTGTACGTGGCTGGC